>CP137685.1:4326109-4366034 GCA_037976565.1 Mesocentrotus franciscanus
ATGCAAAAGTATATGATTTAAGCCTTTCTGGCTATCAGTACACAACCGTGAAGTGTGTTCATACATTTTGGCTGTGTTCGTACAGTGATTTAATTCAATAATATTCCATATGATATATTTCTGGTGTAAACAGGCAGATGTACATGTACATGTGGTTGTGTTCACACCAGAGATATAATCCTGATAGGACTCATTGTCCTAACATGCACTGACCTTCAGTTTCAAGTTTAACGCAGCAGGTGTAGATACTCTGAATGACCCTGTTAACAAAACATGCAATCTATTGAAGCAGAAAGAAAGTGTGTAAACATGGTTAAGTCCAAGGGTATTTCATTGTATATGATACAGTTTACATACGGTGTTAATATTTATGATGATAATGAACTTTCAATTTGTTACAGCCTTACTAGAAATTAGACTTACTTGAATCATAGAAAGTTGCACTTTTGACTGCCTTGTGAAAATATTTGGTTTAAAGCCTTACTGGCTATCAGTACATAAGACATTACATGTCTTTATATTTGGAAAATATGGATGTGTATCCATATTTTGTATCATATTAATATGTTCTTTGTAAAATATGTCTTGACCTTTTTTTTTACGTGAGCGAAACAAATATCCTCATTGAACATACATTGAATGATTGAATTTTGAAGTTAATTATTGTCCATTTCCCATTCTATTTGGTTACATATTGGAAATCAATTAACCAAGTAGGATTTTAGCCTTAACTTACCCATACATGTATCTAGTTCACTCTATGTTGCAATGTGCATATATTGTTATTAGGGACTTTTAGATTTGCACGTCGACGTAGTGGACTGCCACATGTGCCATTCTTTCAAGGCACTGGCCCGTGCCCGGCAGTGCCTTAAAAGGACGTCACATTACCTTAAAAGGATGTCACCGTGGCAGTCCACGTTCTCGTCGTGTAAAATCTAAAAGTCCCTACTGAAACTGGAAGAACTCACGCATTTATGACTAGTGCACTATTTCCATATGACAAAATCATGAAATCCAATATGATTATCTAAACCAGAAAAATTGTAATATTATATGAGATAATAGGTAACATATTATAGATCAGATGCTCAAGGCACACTTGTGAAACAAAAACAAAAAAGAGATCACATGAAAAGCATTATAAACAAGGAACAGAAGTAAGATAGAACATACACAAATGATAGAACAATTAATTATATGCCAAATTGAACAGATACGTTTTAAGATTATTTTAAACACTTCAACTGATCTGCGGCCATTACCAATCTCTCGAGGGAGAGCATTCCACAGCGAAGGCCCTGCATGAGCAAGGGTTCTTTCCGCCCACCTAGTATTGAGCTTATAGGAAGAACAAGAAATCCAGAGTTTTTTGCATGAATGTACTGCATAATATTCTGTTTCTATATTTATCTTGTTTTGCATCAGAAATGGATCTGAATTGAGGCACATCTTTACGTCACCTGAACAAGTTTCCATGCCGATGGAGCGGAAAGAAATCATGAAGGTATGTTACATCTTCTACATTGCTTCTGTCAGGCATGGATGATGTCAATATCATCAGTGTATAGTGATAAAATCTTATCCACTAGACCACAACACCTCTAGTAATTTATTTTTTACAAATTAGGTAGCTATAATAGGCCCATTTATACACAGCCCAAAGACAATTTTGAAAAATCATTAATTTTTTTTCACTCTCGTTTACACTACTGAAAAAACCCATAAAAATCGTGGGTGTTTGCACATTCTGATTTTTTTTTTTTTTTTTGGTAAGTAGTGCGCATGCGCAACTTATCGCTGCTCTGCACGCGATCGCACGGAAGCCAGGATTGTCACATGACCAAAAACTGGAATCATTCAACAATGTTCGAGAGTGGGTATTTACATATATATTTTTTTTTTTAATCGCTGAAATTTCTGCCGGTGTTTCAAAAACCATACTCCAAAGGTGGATTTTCGATTTTTTTTGTTTTTTTGTCGTGATTGCCAGTAGTTGCTTAGCAACTTCCGACAAAGCACCAGAATGAGAGAAAAATCAAAGATTTTTGCTTGCAGTCTAAATGCAGCTGATGTATCATTGGAGGTGTTTTCCAACTTTCTACAGATAAACAAGAAGAAGGAAAAGAGGAAATCTAGAGAACCTGTCTGTTTGTAATAGAACTTCTAAGGGAAAACAAACAAAATGGCTTCGTCAGACAGGCAGCCTTTACAGACAGGTTCTATACAGGGATATGATGTAAATAACCATTCTAGACCAATGGCCCTTGTAGAGACTCTAGAGAGGTGGCCATTAAAACAAGGTTGGCTTTATACATAGATTTTTTTTTAATATTCAAAATTTAAAACGCTCTATATAACAAGATATAAAGAAAAAAATATTAGAATTAGAGAGAGCGAGGGGAGACAAAAGCAAACAGCCAAAGAAAGAAGTTTTAAAAAATAGAGAAAGAGAGTGAGTTAAAGAGAGAGAGAGAGAGGGAGAGAGAAATAGATATAGGGAGAGAGAGGGAGAGAAAGCGAGTGTGTATATCCCTCCACTAAAAAATAGAAAGTGAAACAAGAAAGAAAACTCAAGGACTGGCAAGAGAAAAGCATTTGAAAGAAGAGCCACGACACCTTTCTTTCAAACCCATCACTGCACGCTCAACTGCTCTCAAAACAAGTTCAAATGTGAACATTTGCATTCTCTCTAAGGAAAGGAGCTTGAGCTCTAGAGGATCGTACAATCTCCAGAAGCTTTCTATCTCTCGCACCAAATGACTCTAGGATACAGCCACAATTATCAGATCATAGTGCACTTCGGAGATTGGCACATCATAACTCTGGTCCGAATTAGCTGGGCGATGAGCACGCTTAGAATGGGAAATGCCATTTGACATGCCGTCACAGAATTTGTGGAGAATGTTTGTGGCAACGTCGGAAGAGTGTAGTTGAGATAAAATTTCTTACTTCCAGTTCCACTCAATGAAGATTGGTCAGAGAGACTGTTCAAAGTGGTAGAGGACAAACATCCTTAATTTCACTTGGATATATAGGAAATGTACGAGTGGTTTTCCCAAGAATTGTTTTTGTTTTGAATCTTGTCTGGAAGATCCGATTTCTTTGAGGAAAGACATACCTTCCAAACCTACGATTAAAGAGAGGCCTCATGACTTATTGTATCTTCAGGTTTAACCTTTTGTCTGCTTTCGTCAACCAATGGACCAAACAGTTGTTTGCCACAGTCGACTTTTATTACACATTCAAAGTATATGGAACATAAAACTCAAAGCAATCTGACTGTCTGGGGTCTCAGTCCGCAGCAAATAAAGACATTGAGCTTGCAACCAGAAAGCCTGCAGTATTTTGAGGAAGCCTAAGTCTTGAGTCTGTACCCGGGGACTAATCTTTACAAGGTTTTCGGACCATGGGGTCCATGTTTGGACATACTAATGTGTTTAATTGGTGAACAGATGTGCAGTCGGTGTGCCAATGATTTGAGTCAGTACTTGGAGAATACATCTTACCAGTTCCTTGGAAATATTAAGGTGTTGTATTAGTAATCAGAAGTGCAGAAGCGATTGTGAACAAAAGGGAAGACTGCCCATTTCCTTCGCCACAAGGACCAGGAGGGTAGACAATCCCATTTGTGTAAGTAACAGTAGACTCCTACTGCTTAATGCAGAAAGGAAGTTAGTTTTATCTCATCCAGGATATGGTAGTAGAGGTAATTAGGTCAATGATTTAAGAATTTAGGTGTGTTCTTATTGCTCACAAAGGAGGGTTCAGAAAATACTGATAATCTAATAGGAGACCAATCAGGGGAGGGTTTCAATTATGACCAATACTGACCGTCGCACACACACTCACACACACGTCAGTTGTAAAACCAGAAAGCTATGCATGCAATAATCTTTTGCATATTTCACAAGTGATCCAGATTCACTTTCTTATGTTGAAAAAGGGGTCTCAATTATCCATATTGCAGGTTTTGCAGGTCATATTATTATTATTATTATTATTATTATTATTATTATTATTATTATTATTATTATTATTATTATTATTATTATTATTATATATATATATATATATATATATTTATGTAAAACTAGTTCTACGGGGACATTATGTCGGTATATCCCCGTGCTACGGGGACATGATGCGCTACGGGGACACGTATATGTCCCCGTAACGCTTTCACCTTCTGACGGCTCCAATTCTTGGATTTATTGATTGCCCTTTTATACCAAGTTAGCAGGAGTAAATTGTAATTTGAATCCGCTGTCAATTTTACTGGAAATGCATTTTCCTGTTTTTAAACAAAGTTTACAAAATAGTATTGATCTTGCCAAAGATCATGACAGACTCTCGATTTCAAAGGAAAAATGTCGCCAACTTGCGTTGAATTGTGAACAACCTAGGGTTAGAGCTTAGCTAGCTAGCTAGCTAGGGTTACAACTCGGTATCATTTTCGTAAATTGATTTTCGTCCGAGCGACCATGTACCAGGATATCCCACTGCGATGCCCGCCATATGTCTCCCGCCCCGGCCAGGCGGGCCGGTCGACTCACGGCTCGTGAACGGTGTCGTGAATGCATGCACATTTTTGCAGGATCATAATTGCTGTCGACGTCGATGTCGAGGCACCTTACTCGACGAGCTGGACGAAGGCTGGTATGTACTTTACCCTGTGTTGTTAGTTTAATCATGGAGTGATGGACTAGGAGGATAACGTACTACTATCGTTAACATGGCCTCTTTTCCTTTGCCTTGGGCTTGGCTTTGGCTCTTACTCTTAGTCTTAATTATTTTAGTTGTTTTTCTGGTGAAATAGTATTAGATCTAGGCCCTAGACTATTAGATTTAGAAACGGCCAAACTGAAAGACTGCTGCTGCAGTAAATATGTAGGACTCTAGGAGGGGCCATGCATGAAGCGATAGATTTGTCGATCTAGATCTAGGCCTACGCCTAGGCCTACATCTTCAGGAAATTAAACCCCTTTTTATCGCAAAAACAACTAGATCTAGGCCTAGATCTAGGTCTAGATCTATTCTAGGCCTACAAAGCAGCCTTTTTTTAAAGAGACCCAAAGGCCTAAAGGCCTAATTTTTGCATTTCATGAAGGCTAGGTCTAGAGTCTAGATATCAATCTAAGAAAGTAAGATCTAGCCTAGATCTAGATCTACATAGATCTAGACTAGACCTTAGATCTACTCCTTAGTCTACTTTACAAAGACCCTCTTTTTTCACAATTTCAAGTAGGCCTAGATCTAGTCTAAATCTAGGCCTAGACTAGAAGTCTACATGAACAAAAAACTAGTAGGCCTAGGGTCTAGTACTAGTAGATCTAGACCTCTAGGCCTACCCTTGCAAAATGTTTAATTAAGATCTTGTGAACATCGTCGTGCATGAAAATGGCCATCACAAAAACATACCTAAATTTCTAATATGCGTAGACTCTAGAACTTTAAGAAGTCTACATTGTCATGGAAAAGACCCTAGGGTCTAGACCTAGACTATTTGACCATTTCTGAGCTGCGTTCAAATGCGAAAAAGACCCTTTTTCACTCGAAATTGTGAGCGACCATGCATGTCCACGGCCAATGTGTAGTGACAGCACCGGGTTTACAGTACAGCCTACTACAGGAATACTAAACATAAACTAGTAGGCCTACTAGGCCTAGTACTAGTATACTAGGCCTACGTACTAGTCTAGTACTAGGCCTAGTAAGAATAGTACTAGTCTAGGCGTGCAGTTACCATGTTGAACTAGCCGTTGTACTTGTAGAACTAGAAGGTTAACTGTACAACTACAAGCAGCACATACCTGTCTTGTACTCTTACATTATACATGGCAGTAGATCTAGGCCTAGAGAAATGTGGATGCTAAAATTATTTTGCGGAGTTAGACAAGTTACAGGTGCACCTATAATCTGTCTTTAGTCCACAATGAGTACTTATGTTAATGTTTTCTGGTTTAAAAAAAAGGGAGAACTTGTGTCAGATTTTACAACGAATTACTGTATGACATGTGTGGTTTATGACCGTTCATTAACACTCTTTAGATGAATGATTATTGATGATAGATATCGTCATACTTAAAGGGCTTTTGAAAAAATCTAACCCTATTTTATTCTTCTCTTACCATAAGCCAAACAACATGGCAGTAGAGAAATGTGGATGCTAAAATTATTTTGCGGAGTTAGACAAGTTACAGGTGCACCTATAATCTGTCTTTAGTCCACAATGAGTACTTATGTTAATGTTACTATATTGCTTCTCATAGACATGAATAGTAATGTTCATTGGCCATTACAATGTTGTCTTTCTATTTCATTTACCCTAAGTTTTCTAGAAGACTAAAGTAATGTGTAATATGTGTCAAATTAACATCATGATATACATGTATCTTTCTGTGATGTAATAGAACTCATAATGCATCTAAAGGCATATGCTCAGATATACACCAGTGCTCATTTATCAAGGTTCAATGTTCAGTTTATTTGGCAAGATAAAACAGTACAAAGTTTACACTTTATGAATAATAGCCGGACCTCGGAGAAGCAACATGTGCTTGTATGTGAGGACCCATTACAGTAAATTATACAATTACAAATTACAATTAAATGACATTGAAATTAAAAAAAAAAAAAAAGTTACAAGTTTATGTAATGTATATAGACCTCTAGCAGTGATTTACTAGACACATCGCACTCATACACACATTCACACAGGATAGAAAAGGTGAGAGAGAGAAAAGGTCGAAGGAGATCTAGTCAGCCATGGATGACATATTATTAAATGCATAGCGTTTGTATAGAGCTTGAAATCGAGAAAGAGTGGAGCTTGATTTAGTATCGTTGCCAATGGAATACCATTCATGAACGCTAGTAAAACGAATAGAATGGGCTCTGGTTGTAAAATTTACGATAGGTTTGAGGAGGTTATAACAGCTACGAGTGGGATACGTATGAACAAAATTATTAGTCTTAAACATATTATCAAATACTTCAGGGAGGATACCCTTATGAAATTTAAACATAAAAATTAATATATTCAGTTTTACAAGATCAAACAATGGAAGACTTTTTAACTTTACAAAAAGGGGAAGTGAGTGGGTATCAAATTTACTGTTTGTTATTATACGTATGGCACGTTTCTGGAGCAAGAATAATTTTTAATGAGCTTTGTATGTATTTCCCCATATTTCATTACAATAATTTAAATGTGTTAATATAATCATGTTATAAATATAGAGCAATATCTTGAGATGTAAAAAGGTATTTCAATTTATACAACATACCTATACTTCTTGATAGCTTAGAGGAAATATTATATTATATATATTTATGATAGCAATGAATGCAGAATGCCATTTTGTGTATGTTTTGTTATTTTTGTATTAATGTCTTCTTACATGTATTTATTTACTACAGTACCATACCTGTGCAGCATTTGATCGAGAGGCTGTTTGAACAACCACATACTTAGATCAGCACTTACTTCTTAGCATCAGGATGCATGTCAATGTGAAAGGCTGTGAAACATCCCTAAATGCCGGGTAAGATTTTGCCAGATATATCTCATCACATGTGTCGGGACCATTGAGAGATTTTGTCCCATGAAGAGTTAGTACGGGAGCCAGGGGGGGTCAACCTAGCTGGAAGGGAAACCAATTTTCATATGCACAGATGTAAAGATCGCATAGCTCCATATAACAAATCGACCGTCTGGCATGTTCTAAGTGGTGGGTGTGGCCAGGGGAGCCCCTCCCCAAAAAGCGGCCCTTTGACGACAAATTAGTATTTTGTAAATTATATTGTAAGAAAACCTTGAACCACCATGAGTTTGGTGTCATATGAAAGAAAATTAAATTATCTACATTTTGATACCTATTTCAACGAAATTAAGATTAATTTACATAGCAAATTTAAGTTAAAAACATGATTTTTGGTGATTTTTTTCGAAATATTGAATTTTATCAAAAAAGATTATTTTCCATATATCAAAATTGGAGAAGTGCATTTTTCATAACTTTCCAGGAATTTGCTTATGTACAATGACAATATCCTGTGCGAGGAGAGGCTTATATATCTTTTCAATAAAAAGTTATAGCAATCCAAAGTCATTGATTTGATTTCCACAAAAACAACATTTTTGCCCACATGTGTATTAACTGTATGCATATACGTGCATTAGTGTATTAAGGACCTATTTGGTGTGTTTACATCGAGTTTTAAAGATAACTTATAACTAAAACCTCTTATCACCATGTATTTGGTGTCAAAAGATGGATAATTAAAATACCTTCATCCTGATATCAATTTCAATGAGTGATGTAGTGTTTGAAATATAAATTTTGAGCCAAAAAGGTGCTTTATTGTAGATATTCCTCTGATTTTGGCCAGTATCTCGGTATATTAACTGGACAAAAGTGATTAGACATTTAGTAGTGCAGAAAGTTCAAAGGATTTGGAGCGCTGAGTGCAATTGATAAGTTCTTCTTCTGTACTCTGGGCTGTTTCAGGAAATGTGGACATTGGCAGTTGCCTCCCCCGGCGCGGATCCAGGGGCCAGGGGCCTTGCCCCCGCCAAAAGAGAGAGAGAAGAGAGAGAGAGAAGGAAAAGAAGGGAAATGAAAAGAAGAGAGAAGGGAAAGAAAGAAGAGGAAGTGGGAAATAGGAGATCGGGGGCGAAATGGCCTTGCCTCCCAGGTTGTTGCCTCCCCAGCAACAACAAAAAGAGAGAAGGAAGGAAAGGGAAAGAAAAAAGAAAAAAGGAGATAAAGGGAATGAAATAAAGAGGACGAAGAAAAGAAGGGGATATCAGTTGCGATTCTCCCGCCAACAAGTTGTGGATCAGGGATGGGAACCTAAAGGCCCTTGCCTTCCCCTCCCCCTGCCAAAAAGAAGGGGTGAAGGGAAATGCAAAGAGGAGAGCTAAAAGGAACAAAAACGAGGAAGAAGAAAAGAAAAGGATGAAAACAATTTTAATACCTACTCCTGAGCTTACGGGGGCTCTGCCCCCTGGAATCCACCTAGGGCCCTGAGGCAGGCCCTTGGATGCTAATCTGATCGTAATCAAATGCCTAAAATCCCTGAGCTTCCAGGGCTCTGCACCCTGGACCCCACCTAGGGCCCTAAGGCGGGTCTCTGGATGCTAATCTGATCGTAATCAAATGCCTAAAACCACTGAGCTTCGGGGCTCTGCACCTGGACCCCACCTAGGGCCCTAAGGCGGGTCTCTGGATGCTCATCTGACCGCAATTTAATGCTTAAATCCCTGAGCTTCCGGGCTCCGCCCTGGACCCCACGCCTATAAGTGACCTGCTAGACTGGAGTCAAAAATAATAATACGCTTAATACGCTTGAAATGATCAGTTGTAGCACATTTACTAGCTTGAACTTGCAAAGTATTACATGCAGATTTCCATTTCTTCTTTTCTTTTTGCCCACATCCCAATTAAAATTCAATAAATAGAAGTAATCAGGAGGCGCGGATCCAAGATTTCTTAGGGGGCCCAAATTTGAAATTGTGCGAGCCAAATATTGGTACGTAATGGTGACCACTGGAGCAGTGGCGTAATGAGCAAAATCGTTTGGGTGGGGCAGAAGAAGAAAAAATCCGCATCACCACCACTCTTACATGTAGGCCCCGCTGAACGTTTCTCAAAGTGGGTGGGGGAGGCTAAAGTATTTACGATCATGAAGAGCGTAGCGTAAATGGGCGTTGGGTCTAGGGGCAAAGCACCGGCGGGGTCAAGGGCGGAGCCCCAGGAAGCTCGGGGCGTATGGGCATTTAATTACGGTCAGATGGCATTTTTAATACTTTATTTGTGACACTGGCAGGACAATAATTGGCGTTTGGTCCAGGGGCCCCGGAAGTTTAGGGTTTGGGGCATTAAATTACCGTCAGGTGAGCATCCAGGGGCCGCCTTAGGGCCCTAGGTTGGGTCCAGGGCAGAGCCCCGAAGCTCAGGGTTTTAGGCATTTAATTACGGTCAGATGAGCATATTTTGATACCTTATTTGTGACTCTGGCAGGTCACTAATTGGCGTGGGGTCCAGGGGGCGCCCCGAAACTCAGGGGTTTTATGCATTACGATCAGATAAGCATCAAAGGGCCTGCCTTAGGGCCCTAGGTGGATTCAGGGGCAGAGCCCCGTAAGCTCAGGGTAGGTATTAAATAACGGTCAGATAAGGGAGGCAAGGGCCTTTCGCCCCCGATCCACACCTTGTTGGCGGGAAAATCACTCATGATCTCCCTACCTTTCTTCTTCCTCTTTTTTCCTTTCCCTTCTTTCTCTTTTAAGTTTGCAGGGGAGAGGGCAAGGGCCTTTCGGTCCCCCCGATCCATACATTGTTGGCCGAATTAATCGCAACTGATCTCCCCTTGTTTTCATCCTTTTCTTCTTCCTCTTTTTTGTTCCCTTTTAGCTCTCCTCTTTCCCTTTCCTTTCCCCCTTTTTTTTTTTGGCGGGGGGGGGAGAGGCAAGGGCCTTATAGGTCCCATCCCAGATCCACAACTTGTTGGCGGGAGAATCGCAATTTTTTTTTTCGTCCTCTTTATTTCATTCCCTTTATCTCCCGTTTTCATTTTTTTTTCCATTTCCTTCCTTCTCTCTCTTATTTTTTGCTGGGGGAAGACAACAACCTGGGAGACAAGGCCCTTTCGCCCCGATCTCCGTTTCCCTTTTCTCTTCTGCTTCCTCTTCTTTCTTTCCCTTTCTCTCCTCTTTCCCTTTCCCTTCTTTTCCTTCTCTCTCTCTCTCTTTATTCTTTTTTGGCGGGGCTAGGCCCCTGCCCCTGGATCTGCGCCTGGGGAGGCAACTGCCAATGTCCACATTTCCTGAAACATCCCAGAGTACAGAAGAAGAACTTATCAATTGCACTCAGCGCTCCAAATCCTTTGAACTTTCTGCACTACTAAATGTCTAATCACTTTTGTCCAGTTAATATACCGAGATACTGGCCAAAATCAGAGGAATATCTACAATAAAGCACCTTTTGGCTCAAAATTTATATTTCACACACTACATCACTCATTGAAATTGATATCAGGATGAAGGTATTTTAATTATCCATCTTTTGACACCAAATACATGGTGATTAGAGGTTTTAGTTAAAAGTTATCTTTAAAACTCGATGTAAACACGCCAAACAGGTCCTTAATACACTAATGCACGTATATGCATACAGTTAATACACATGTGGGCAAAAATGTTGTTTTGTGGAAATCAAATCAATAACTTTGGATTGCTATAACTTTTTATTGAAAAGATATATAAGCCTCTCCCTCGCACAGGATATTGTCTTTAGACATAAGCAAATTCCTGGAAAGTTATGAAAAAATGCACCTCTCCGATTTTGATATATGGAAAATAATCTTTTTTGATAAAATTCAATATTTCGAAAAAAATCACCAAAAATCATGTTTTTAACTTAAATTTGCTATGTAAATTAATCTCAATTTCGTTGAAATAGGTATCAAAATGTAGATAATTTAATTTTCTTTCATATGACACCAAACTCATGGTGGTTCAAGGTTTCCTTACAATATAATTTACAAAATACTAATTTGTCGTCAAAGGGCCGCTTTTTGGGAGGCTCCCCTGGCCACACCCACCACTTAGAACATGCCAGACGGTCGATTTGTTCTATGGAGCTATGCGATCTTTACATCTGTGGACATGAAAATTGGTTTCCCTTCCAGCTAGGTTGACCCCCCCTGGCTCCCGGACTAAGTCTTGTGATATCTTAGAGCACCTGTTGATGGATCAATTTGTAACATATATGTTCCCACATTGTGGGTGACAATGATATGATTGATATTCAGGTCATGGGATAAAAGGTGACAAGGCTTTATGATAACTGCTAAGATAGCTTGTAAACTGTACAATATCATAACAACCAGTTGACACATTACCAGTAATATGTGTATCTTTTGGATTTTGGAGACCTTAAGATAAAATATCACAGGGCTTATATATATTTACAAACATATTGTATTACTGTGATCACATTATTTTAATAGACAAAATACCATCAAGTTTTGCACCTGTATGTATCTTGAGGGAAAATATTTGGTCAGAATTTGGACACAGGAGTTCAAAGGTCATGGTCATATGACTATATCATATACATGTATGCTAACACGGTTTGTAATGGCAAAATCTCAAGAACTGAATATCAGATTTCAATCAAACTTGGTACCTGAATTATCTTTATTAGGGGACTTATGTAGCCGTACCATTTTAGGGTCATGAGGTAAAAGTTCAAGGTCACAGAATTTATAGATGTGAAATGGCCTTTAATTGTAAAAACTCAAGAAATTAATGTCAGATTTTAATCATACTTGGTACCTGAATTTTA
Source organism: Mesocentrotus franciscanus (assembly GCA_037976565.1). Classification (NCBI taxonomy): domain Eukaryota; kingdom Metazoa; phylum Echinodermata; class Echinoidea; order Camarodonta; family Strongylocentrotidae; genus Mesocentrotus; species Mesocentrotus franciscanus. Next base: position 4,338,466 of record CP137685.1, read on the forward strand.
TGGAGCCAATGTAGTGGTACAATCTTGGGGTCATGAGGTCAAAGGTCATGGGACTCATTCTAAAATAGCTTCTAATTGTGATTTCTCGGGATCTGGTTGATGAATTACCATCAAAGTTGAGTTTACATATTATTCAGTGCATGTTAATTTTGGCTTGATAGCAGGGGCATAATTTTCGACTGAAGATGATCTCTTGCTCCTCAACCCCTTATAATTCTTAGGATTGAATTGATATCGACCTTACCTTTCCCAGTTTGCATATGTTTTTGTTGTTGATAGAGTGCTTATCAGGGTCATTCCTTATCGTCTAAAAGACAAATTGGAAGATTAGTCCCAACCATTTTATTATCTTTATGCATTGATAATTGCCACTGATATGCCCATTTTCTTTATTTTGCCCTATATACATATAGGTATTGATGGATGAAGTGTCAACCACACAGTTTATCACCACATTGCGTCAGAGAAAGTACATCAATAATGAAGTGGGTATGCATGTACATGGCTCAAATGGATTCGAAACCATGAAAGAACCTGAAAGAACCTGCTATGGTGCGACCAATAATGATGTTTCCCTCAAGCGGAAAGCAGCAGAGTGGACTTTCGTTTGATTGGTCGCCACTAGCACCACATAATTCATGTACATACAGCAGGGGTGTGAATTATCCTAACAGACAGCCATCACCAACATAATCAAGGCCATATTGAATGTTATTGAAATGTATGTTTTCCATAATAGTTTCATGATTTTTCATCAATAATTTTCCATAAGTTTCAGTAAATGGAAAGCATTGTCACTTTAAAAAAAAATTGAAATCGCTTTATTAAATCGCTTAAAGGGGTAGTTCAGTTTTGGTAAAGAGGGCGCTACACTAAATATTTTGTTTGTGAGATAATGAAAACCAAGTGTAAAATTTGAAATTTAGAAACGGCCGAAATATCAATAAATATATCCAGTCAGAATAAATTTGGGCCCCACATTTATGAGGTGATTTTTCTAAAAAATTGGGTTAGGGTTACACTTTTCAAACATTTTCAAAAGAAGTTTTTAAATAGTTGTTGATGATTTCTTTATATAATCATTATTTCAACAAAACATCACAAGCATGATTTTGTATGAAAAATGGTTTAAACCAATGCTTTTTTGAGAGCGCCCTTTGTGTTTCTATGGCTCTCTTTTATTGATAACAGGCTTTTCCCCTTAGTCTTCGTAATTTTGTATAACTTTCGAGCATGGTGAACTAATAACTATTAGTTTGTAGTGTTGTTGTTTTTTGGTAACTAAAGCTTAGCTCTACCAAAATTGTACTACCCCTCTCAAGGGAATGTCCACCATTTACATCGTCTGAATAGTTTCTAGTAGATGGATGGGGATGAATTCAATATCTAAATAAAATGTCAGGTCGAACACCTGTTATTTGGATTCTACAAATGAAAAACATGTGTGTAGAAATCATCCCTTCCTCAACCTACACAGCAGCCACTAAATGTGTTTAATTTGATTTAGCATAATATTACTACAATGTTGGAGTTTTTGACGTGAAGATATTGTATGGACGACATTTCTTTCAGGTTTGACACGAACAAGTTCTCGAAAATTGACAATGAAAATTACATACTACATGTAGTAGTAAGTTTTATGAATCCTAGTTATTTTGTTTAGTATTTGCTTGCACCGTTGTTCAATCACAATCTGTGTGCAGTTCATGTTTCACGTTTGACACTGCAGTAAGTAGCAGGTGTGCATGTCAGTTCATGCTGTTATGCGAATAATGAAAGAAGTACATAAATTATACAATTAACATGCAGATTAGGGCGCTGACTCTCATCCACGACATCTGAACCTGTTACATCATATCGGCTTGGAAAGATAGCCAGCCTGCTATCTTTTCCCATGTTGGCTTCTTTTCCAACTCGCCTGCTTGAACGTGGTCTTCTTGCTGAGCTTTGCAATATTATGTCTTGTCTGAAAGCCGCTGGCCACTGCACTACGGGCGTGATTTTAGCAGCGTTGGGATTATGTCAGGCCAGGCCCACCTCTGCAATTAAGTCAAGGGGCTTACGTACTGTATATCGCCACTTATATGGGGCATATTTGTGTCATGTTTGTGTAAATATCATGTTTGAACTGTAAGCATCTGATGAGAGCATAGACATTTTATTCTTTTTAAGAATCATGCCTTGTTACCTCAGATTCTTAATTTCCTTCACATGTATGGCATGACGTGCACCAAATTGCACCATTTCAAGTATATGCAAAATCTTCCTTACCGTGGGAGGGATAACCCCTCCCAAACCCTCCCCTCTGGCTCTGCCCCAGCCCTATGTTGCTTCGCTCCTTGGGACTCATTCTGGGCTGTATGTTGTTGGATCATACATAATGATGCATATATGGTTTATGTTAGAACTGCATATGACACTAAATACAATAATATTTGCGTGTGTGTGTGTTAATCAGGGTGCATATGTCAATTATTTGTTTTCTTCGTGAAAAATATATTACAAATTTCTGGTCGATCAAATGAAAAACACGCTTACCCAGATATAGACAATCTCAAGCCTGAATTTCCTATCTAGATATGCACCAGATTGCGCAATTTCAAGTCCAAAATTGCAAAAGCTCCTACTTAGCTTAGCTCCCTCGCAATGTCTCACTGACTAACTCTCACCTCTGGCTCAAAGTTGGCAGCCCTGGTACTGCATGTTTATTGAATTGATCACTCCTTGAAAATGTTTGTATTATATATATATATATATATATATATGTTCAATATGTCAGAATAAAAATGTAATACAAACACATAGTTTATTCTTTACCGGGTAATTGTAAAAAGTAAACCATATTACAGTCTTTTCAATATAAATTTGTCAATATAATACCAACAAAGTACATACTCATACAACATGGGGCAAGACAAACTTTACATATTCAGTAATTGTTATGTTTAATGTCCAGAATTTTGCAATGATCTATTTAAACATACAACGTTCTTGTTCACAGTTGTTATGCCTCCGCCAGCACCAGAACTCTTTTATCATGGATGGAATTAATATAATATGCTTATTAGTACGTACATACTCGTAAACTAACCAGATAAACATTGATGTGTGTATATGAAAATCAAACTTTAGTTCATGTAAACATACAAAATAAACCTTTTTATATTATATTCTGCACATTCGTGTTCTCTACTTTGGTTTATTATTACTGACATGTCAGCATGATCAATTATGAAGGATGATTATGGTGGTGATGATGATGGTGACCGTGATGCAATGGTGATGATGAGGAGGATGAAAAAGATGATGGTGGTGGTGATGATGGTGATGATTATGATGATGCTGATGATGAGGATGAATATGATGATGGTGGTGATGATGATGAAGATGGTGACCGTGATGTAATGATAATGATTGTGATCGGATGATGAATATGGTGACCATGATGAAATGAGGAGGAGAAAGATGATGTTGACCCGACTTTTCCCAGCTAGGCTAGCTGAAAAGGTAACTTTGTGAAACCAATTGGAACTTTTTATTTATATCTAAAGGGCAAACGAATGACCGTTGCCAGACTTTTTAAGTGGTGGGGTGTAGCCGCCAGACGCCCCCAAAGACCCAAATTTTCAAGCTAGGCTAGCCTAGCTGAAGACGTTACCTCGTGAAACCAATTGGAACTTGTTATTTATATTCAACATTATCATATATCAACATTATCATGTGTATACGTATAAAGCATTAAATTAAAACTATGTATTAATATGTCTGAAAATATGAAATATTGGGGTTTCTAGCTGAAAGGACGTATGGTGGCTAATCGCGTTTATGGAGACTGACATCTGACATCGGCGCGGGCGTCAGCCGATGTCAGTCAGTCGCTGTAATAAACCAGTATTACACAGGGGTATGGGGACAATATTTGTATATGATTACTATTTAATTTGTGATCTAGGCGTCGATCAAGAGGGTCATCTGACCGAATTCCTGTACTAGCACAATATATACTAGCATAAATTACAATGGGCATAGCGCGAAATCCTTAATATTATTGAGGATTTCGCGCTATTCACATTGTGGTAACTATTCATGTGGATGTGGTTTGTCAAGATTGGCAGAGCGCACGCTTTCCGATAATGAAAACCTGTACGTAAGCGTATAAATCATGAAAATACAAATTTGAAGTATTGCTCTTTTGGGGGGTTTCTAGTTTAAAGAATGTATGGTGGCTACGCCCCACTGTCAACTTATTAAGCATATCCCTTATTACTTCAGATTAATGCCGAAATATAGAATCTACGTGGCGACCTTCCCAGCAAGGCTTATTAGGAACATTTCGAGCTCTTATTTCCCCACATGAGGTAACTATTCATTTGGATGTGGTTTGTCAAGAATGGCAGAGCGCACGCTTTCCGATAATGAAAACCTGTGCGTAAGCGTATAAAGCATGATATTAAAACATATATGTACAAATTTGAAGTATTGCTCTTTTGTTGGTTTCTAGTTTAATGAATATAGTGGCTATACGCCCCACTGATATGACCTACGGAATCGAAATTAGGGGAAGTAATTATGAAATGAACATGAAGTGTTTATTCTTAAGCGAAAAGATGTCACTAAGACTTATAACGTTTAGTCCAATTAGGACTCATTCACAACCGATATTCCGGGAGCTAAAGTTATTGAATGTGTATCAACTCCATTAACTATATATTTATGTATTTATGTATCAATTATTGAATGATAAATTGCCGCAGTCTCTAATTCAGTATTGCTGTTTCATAGAGCACAACTATGAGACTAGACAAAGAGAAAGAAAGAAGTTGAGTGTGCCTAAAGTAAGGACAACGCAGGGTAAATTTTCATTGTCATTCAGAGGCACACGCTATATGGATGATCTACTCCTATCTGTACGGGAGAAAGCATCAGTGTCTTGTTCTCGTAGAGCTAATATCACAAATGTTAATAGAATAGTTTTTAACTTTGAACCAAGGTTCTTGCCTTTTTGTATATATTATGTTTTATCATACTTTATCTTTTACTTAGTTTAAAATACCAAAGCTTTGTATTTAATCACAGAATATATTTACCCTAGATGTAGAATAGCTTGTATTCAATAGTTATTCATATTTATCCATGACATTCCCATTCATTGCTGTGATACTTGTGTGTGTTAGTGGTACCAGCCTTGATAAGCATTAAATGTTATCTTCTGGTCCCATTTATCCTTTCAATGTTAACCATTTACATTTGATTGTTATATTGATGTACTTTTTGTTTTGGATAATGAACTCCAAACTCAAACTCAACTCAAGGGCTTTACCATGTTATTAATAACCCCGCTCATAGGATACAATGCAAACCAGCGCACATTGTGTGCACCATCTCCACTTCCTGAAGAGCATTCCTTCCAAGTGGCTCATGGGCATTGGGAAGATCGTTCACTTATAGACTTTAACCTCCTACCGGGTCTCCAAATATACACCTGAATAGAGAGCAGCAATAATTGTGGATAAATTGTCTTGCTGAAGGACAAAAGGCAGTACGGTGGACATGGTTCGAACTCGGGATCTCATTATCGGAAAGCGTGCGCTCTACCAATCATGACAAACCACATCCACATGGATAGTTACCTCAATGTGCATAGCGCGAAATCCTGAATATGCTAGTACAGGGAATTCGGTCAGATGACCCCCTTGATCGATGCCTAGATCACAAATGAAATAGTAATCATATACAAATAATGACCCCCATACCACTGTGTAATACTGGTTAATTCGAGTGCCCTCTTGTTTCGGAGATGCAAAGTGCAAAAATTGAAGTTTTGAATCATAATATTGTTTCGATTTATATAGCGCCTATATGATTGATAATCAATTCTAAGCGCTTTACAATGATATTATTACCCCGCTCATAGGATACAATGCAAACCAGCGCACATTGTGTGCACCATCTCCACTCCCTGGAGAGCATTCCTTCCAAGTGGCTCATGGGCATTAAGAAGATCGTTCACTTAAAGATTTTAACCTCCTACCGGGTCTCCAAATATACACCTGAGTAGAGAGCAGCAATAATTGTGGATAAATTGTCTTGCTGAAGGACAAAAAGGCAGTGTGCATGGTTCGAACTCGGGATCTCATTATCGGAAAGCTTGAACTCTACCAATTTTGACAAACCACATCCACATGAATAGTTACCTCAATGTGCAAAGCGCGAAATGCTGAATACCCTATACGTACAGGGAATTCGGTCAGATGACCCCCTTGATCGACGCCTAGATCACAAATAAAAAAAGTAATCATATACAAATAATGTCCCCATACCCCTGTGTAATACTGGTTAATTCGAGTGCCCTCTTGTTTCGGAGATGCAAAGTGCAGAAACTAAATTGTTGAATCATAATATTGTTTCAATTTATATAGCGCCTATATAATTGATGATCATTTCTAAGCGCTTTACAATGATATCATTACCCCGCTCATAGGATACAATGCAAACCAGCGCACATTGTGTGCACCATCTCCACTCCCTGGGAGCATTCCTTCCAAGTGGCTCATGGGCATTGATAAGATCGTTCACTTAAAGACTTTAACCTCCTACCGGGTCTCCAAATGTACACCTGAGTAGAGAGAAGCAATAATTGTGGATAAATTGTCTTGCTGTAGGACAAAAAGGCAGTGGGCATGGTTCGAACTCGGGATCTCATTATCGGAAAGCGGGAACTTTACCAATTTGACAAACCACATCCACATGAATAGTTACCTCAATGTGAAAAGCGCGAAATGCTGAATACCCTATACGTACAGGGAATTCGGTCAGATGACCCCCTTGACCGACGCCTAGATCACAAATGAAATAGTAATCATATACAAATAATGTCCCCATACCCCTGTGTAATACTGGTTAATTCGAGTGCCCTCTTGTTTCGGAGATGCAAAGTGCAAAAATGAAGTTTTGAATCATGATATTGTTTCGATTTATATAGCGCCTATATGATTGATAATCAATTCTAAGCGCTTTACAATGATATTATTACCCCGGTCATAGGATACAATGCAAACCAGCGCACATTGTGTGCACCATCTCCACTCCCTTGGGAGCATTCCTTCCAAGTGGCTCATGGGCATTGAGAAGATCGTTCACTTAAAGACTTTAACCTCCTACCGGGTCTCCAAATGTACACCTGAGTAGAGAGAAGCAATAATTGTGGATAAATTGTCTTGCTGTAGGACAAAAGGCAGTGGGCATGGTTCGAACTCGGGATCTCATTATCGGAAAGCGTGCGCTCTACCAATCTTGAAAAACCACATCCACATGAATAGTTACCTCAATGTGCATAGCGCGAAATCCTGAATATGCTAGTACAGGGAATTCGGTCAGATGACCCCTTGATCGACGCCTAGATCACAAATGAAATAGTAATCATATACAAATAATGTCCCCATACCCCTGTGTAATACTGGTTAATTCGAGTGCCCTCTTGTTTCGGAGATGCAAAGTGCAAAAATGAAAGTTTTGAATCATGATATTGTTTCGATTTATATAGCGCCTATATGATTGATAATCAATTCTAAGCGCTTTACAATGATATTATTACCCCGGTCATAGGATACAAGGCAAACCAGCGCACATTGTGTGCACCATCTCCACTCCCTTGGGAGCATTCCTTCCAAGTGGCTCATGGGCATTGAGAAGATCGTTAACTTAAAGACCTTAACCTCCTACCGGGTCTCCAAATGTACACCTGAGTAGAGAGAAGCAATAATTGTGGATAAATTGTCTTGCTGTAGGACAAAAGGCAGTGGGCATGGTTCGAACTCGGGATCTCATTATCGGAAAGCGTGCGCTCTACCAATCTTGAAAAACCACATCCACATGAATAGTTACCTCAATGTGCATAGCGCGAAATCCTGAATATGCTAGTACAGGGAATTCGGTCAGATGACCCCTTGATCGACGCCTAGATCACAAATGAAATAGTAATCATATACAAATAATGTCCCCATACCCCTGTGTAATACTGGTTAATTCGAGTGCCCTCTTGTTTCGGAGATGCAAAGTGCAAAACTAAATTTTGAATCATGATATTGTTTCGATTTATATAGCGCCTATATGATTGATAATCAATTCTAAGCGCTTTACAATGATATTATTACCCCGGTCATAGGATACAATGCAAACAAGCGCACATTGTGTGCACCATCTCCACTCCCTGGGAGCATTCCTTCCAAGTGGCTCATGGGCATTGAGAAGATCGTTCACTTAAAGACTTTAACCTCCTACCGGGTCTCCAAATGTACACCTGAGTAGAGAAGCAATAATTGTGGATAAATTGTCTTGCTGTAGGACAAAAGGCAGTGGGCATGGTTCGAACTCGGGATCTCATTATCGGAAAGCGTGCGCTCTACCAATCTTGACAAACCACATCCACATGAATAGTTACCTCAATGTGCATAGCGCGAAATCCTGAATATGCTAGTACAGGGAATTCGGTCAGATGACCCCTTGATCGACGCCTAGATCACAAATGAAATAGTAATCATATACAAATAATGTCCCCATACCCCTGTGTAATACTGGTTAATTCGAGTGCCCTCTTGTTTCGGAGATGCAAAGTGCAAAAATGAAAGTTTTGAATCATAATATTGTTTCGATTTATATAGCGCCTATATGATTGATAATCAATTCTAAGCGCTTTACAATGATATTATTACCCCGGTCATAGGATACAATGCAAACAAGCGCACATTGTGTGCACCATCTCCACTCCCTGGGAGCATTCCTTCCAAGTGGCTCATGGGCATTGGAAGATCGTTCACTAAAGACTTTAACCTCCTACCGGGTCTCCAAATGTACACCTGAGTAGAGAGCAGCAATAATTGTGGATAAATTGTCTTGCTGTAGGACAAAAAGGCAGTGGGCATGGTTCGAACTCGGGATCTCATTATCGGAAAGCGTGCGCTCTACCAATCTTGACAAACCACATCCACATGAATAGTTACCTCAATGTGCATAGCGCGAAATCCTGAATATGCTAGTACAGGAATTCGGTCAGATGACCCCCTTGATCGACGCCTAGATCACAAATGAAATAGTAATCATATACAAATAATGTCCCCATACCCCTGTGTAATACTGGTTAATTCGAGTGCCCTCTTGTTTCGGAGATGCAAAGTGCAAAAATTAAAGTTTTGAATCATGATATTGTTTCGATTTATATAGCGCCTATATGATTGATAATCAATTCTAAGCGCTTTACAATGATATTATTACCCCGGTCATAGGATACAATGCAAACCAGCGCACATTGTGTGCACCATCTCCACTCCCTGGGAGCATTCCTTCCAAGTGGCTCATGGGCATTGAGAAGATCGTTCACTTAAAGACTTTAACCTCCTACCGGGTATCCAAATGTACACCTGAGTAGAGAAGAGCAATAATTGTGGATAAATTGTCTTGCTGTAGGACAAAAGGCAGTGGGCATGGTTCGAACTCGGGATCTCATTATCGGAAAGCGTGCGCTCTACCAATCTTGAAAACCACATCCACATGAATAGTTACCTCAATGTGCATAGCGCGAAATCCTGAATATGCTAGTACAGGGAATTCGGTCAGATGACCCTTTGATCGACGCCTAGATCACAAATGAAATAGTAATCATATACAAATAATGTCCCCATACCCCTGTGTAATACTGGTTAATTCGAGTGCCCTCTTGTTTCGGAGATGCAAAGTGCAAAAATGAAAGTTTTGAATCATGATATTGTTTCGATTTATATAGCGCCTATATGATTGATAATCAATTCTAAGCGCTTTACAATGATATTATTACCCCGGTCATAGGATACAATGCAAACCAGCGCACATTGTGTGCACCATCTCCACTCCCTGGGAGCTTTCCTTCCAAGCGGCTAATGGGCATTAAGAAAATCGTTCAAATGAAGGCTTTCGTCTCCTACCGGGTCCCCATGTACACACCTGAGTAGAGAGAAGCAATAATTGTGGATAAATTGTCTTGCTGTAGGACAAAAGGCAGTGGGCATGGTTCGAACTCGGGATCTCATTATCGGAAAGCGTGCGCTCTACCAATCTTGAAAAACCACATCCACATGAATAGTTACCTCAATGTGCATAGCGCGAAATCCTGAATATGCTAGTACAGGGAATTCGGTCAGATGACCCCTTGATCGACGCCTAGATCACAAATGAAATAGTAATCATATACAAATAATGTCCCCATACCCCTGTGTAATACTGGTTAATTCGAGTGCCCTCTTGTTTCGGAGATGCAAAGTGCAAAAACTAAATTGTTGAATCATAATATTGTTTCGATTTATATAGCGCCTATATGATTGATAATCAATTCTAAGCGCTTTACAATGATATTATTACCCCGGTCATAGGGTACAATGCAAACAAGCGCACATTGTGTGCACCATCTCCACTCCCTGGGAGCATTCCTTCCAAGTGGCTCATGGGCATTGGGAAGATCGTTCACTTAAAGACTTTAACCTCCTACCGGGTCTCCAAATGTACACCTGAGTAGAGAGCAGCAATAATTGTCGATAAATTGTCTTGCTGAAGGACAAAAGGCAGTGGGCATGGTTCGAACTCGGGATCTCATTATCGGAAAGCGTGCGCTCTACCAATCTTGACAAACCACATCCACATGAATAGTTACCTCAATGTGCATAGCGCGAAATCCTGAATATGCTAGTACAGGAATTCGGTCAGATGACCCCTTGATCGACGCCTAGATCACAAATGAAATAGTAATCATATACAAATAATGTCCCCATACCCCTGTGTAATACTGGTTAATTCGAGTGCCCTCTTGTTTCGGAGATGCAAAGTGCAAAAATGAAAGTTTTGAATCATGATATTGTTTCGATTTATATAGCGCCTATATGATTGATAATCAATTCTAAGCGCTTTACAATGATATTATTACCCCGGTCATAGGGTACAATGCAAACAAGCGCACATTGTGTGCACCATCTCCACTCCCTGGGAGCATTCCTTCCAAGTGGCTCATGGGCATTGGGAAGATCGTTCACTAAAGACTTTAACCTCCTACCGGGTCCCCATGTACACACCTGAGTAGAGAGCAGCAATAATTGTGGATAAATTGTCTTGCTGTAGGACAAAAGGCAGTGGGCATGGTTCGAACTCGGGATCTCATTATCGGAAAGCGTGCGCTCTACCAATCTTGACAAACCACATCCACATGAATAGTTACCTCAATGTGCATAGCGCGAAATCCTGAATATGCTAGTACAGGAATTCGGTCAGATGACCCCTTGATCGACGCCTAGATCACAAATGAAATAGTAATCATATACAAATAATGTCCCCATACCCCGTGTAATACTGGTTAATTCGAGTGCCCTCTTGTTTCGGAGATGCAAAGTGCAAAAATGAAATTTTGAATCATGATATTGTTTCGATTTATATAGCGCCTATATGATTGATAATCAATTCTAAGCGCTTTACAATGATATTATTACCCCGGTCATAGGGTACAATGCAAACAAGCGCACATTGTGTGCACCATCTCCACTCCTGGGAGCATTCCTTCCAAGTGGCTCATGGGCATTGGGAAGATCGTTCACTTAAAGACTTTAACCTCCTACCGGGTCCCCATGTACACACCTGAGTAGAGAGCAGCAATAATTGTGGATAAATTGTCTTGCTGTAGGACAAAAGGCAGTGGGCATGGTTCGAACTCGGGATCTCATTATCGGAAAGCGTGCGCTCTACCAATCTTGACAAACCACATCCACATGAATAGTTACCTCAATGTGCATAGCGCGAAATCCTGAATATGCTAGTACAGGAATTCGGTCAGATGACCCCTTGATCGACGCCTAGATCACAAATGAAATAGTAATCATATACAAATAATGTCCCCATACCCCGGTGTAATACTGGTTAATTCGAGTGCCCTCTTGTTTCGGAGATGCAAAGTGCAAAAATGAAAGTTTTGAATCATAATATTGTCTCGATTTATATAGCGCCTATATTATGATTGATAATCAATTCTAAGCGCTTTACAATGATATTATTACCCCGGTCATAGGATACAATGCAAACAAGCGCACATTGTGTGCACCATCTCCACTCCTGGGAGCATTCCTTCCAAGTGGCTCATGGGCATTGGGAAGATCGTTCAAATAAAGACTTTAACCTCCTACCGGGTCCCCATGTACACACCTGAGTAGAGAGCAGCAATAATTGTGGATAAATTGTCTTGCTGTAGGACAAAAGGCAGTGGGCATGGTTCGAACTCGGGATCTCATTATCGGAAAGCGTGCGCTCTACCAATCTTGACAAACCACATCCACATGAATAGTTACCTCAATGTGCATAGCGCGAAATCCTGAATATGCTAGTACAGGGAATTCGGTCAGATGACCCCTTGATCGACGCCTAGATCACAAATGAAATAGTAATCATATACAAATAATGTCCCCATACCCCGGTGTAATACTGGTTAATTCGAGTGCCCTCTTGTTTCGGAGATGCAAAGTGCAAAAATGAAAGTTTTGAATCATAATATTGTTTCGATTTATATAGCGCCTATATGATTGATAATCAATTCTAAGCGCTTTACAATGATATTATTACCCCGGTCATAGGATACAATGCAAACAAGCGCACATTGTGTGCACCATCTCCACTCCCTGGGAGCATTCCTTCCAAGCGTCTAATGGGCATTAAGAAAATCGTTCAAATGAAGACTTTAACCTCCTACCGGGTCCCCATGTACACACCTGAGTAGAGAGCAGCAATAATTGTGGATTAATTGTCTTGCTGTAGGACAAAAAGGCAGTGGGCATGGTTCGAACTCGGGATCTCATTATCGGAAAGCGTGCGCTCTACCAATCTTGAAAAACCACATCCACATGAATAGTTACCTCAATGTGCATAGCGCGAAATCCTGAATATGCTAGTACAGGAATTCGGTCAGATGACCCCTTGATCGACGCCTAGATCACAAATGAAATAGTAATCATATACAAATAATGTCCCCATACCCCGGTGTAATACTGGTTAATTCGAGTGCCCTCTTGTTTCGGAGATGCAAAGTGCAAAAATTAAATTTTTGAATCATAATATTGTTTCGATTTATATAGCGCCTATATGATTGATAATCAATTCTAAGCGCTTTACAATGATATTATTACCCCGGTCATAGGGTACAATGCAAACAAGCGCACATTGTGTGCACCATCTTCACTCCCTGGGAAGCATTCCTTCCAAGTGGCTCATGGGCATTGAGAAGATCGTTCACTTAAAGACTTTAACCTCCTACCGGGTCTCCAAATATACACCTGAGTAGAGAGCAGCAATAATCGATAAATTGCTTGCCGAAGGACAAAAGGCAGTGGGCATGGTTCGAACTCGGGATCTCATTATCGGAAAGCGTGCGCTCTACCAATCTTGACAAACCACATCCACATGAATAGTTACCTCAATGTGCATAGCGCGAAATCCTGAATATGCTAGTACAGGGAATTCGGTCAGATGACCCCTTGATCGACGCCTAGATCACAAATGAAATAGTAATCATATACAAATAATGTCCCCATACCCTGTGTAATACTGGTTAATTCGAGTGCCCTCTTGTTTCGGAGATGCAAAGTGCAAAAATGAAAGTTTGAATCATGATATTGTTTCGATTTATATAGCGCCTATATTATGATTGATAATCAATTCTAAGCGCTTTACAATGATATTATTACCCCGGTCATAGGATACAATGCAAACAAGCGCACATTGTGTGCACCATCTCCACTCCCTGGGAGCATTCCTTCCAAGTGGCTCATGGGCATTAAGAAAATCGTTCAAATGAAGACTTTCCTCCTACCGGGTCCCCATGTACACACCTGAGTAGAGAGCAGCAATAATTGTGGATAAATTGTCTTGCCGAAGGACAAAAAGGCAGTGGGCATGGTTCGAACTCGGGATCTCATTATCGGAAAGCGTGCGCTCTACCAATCTTGACAAACCACATCCACATGAATAGTTACCTCAATGTGCATAGCGCGAAATCCTGAATATGCTAGTACAGGAATTCGGTCAGATGACCCCTTGATCGACGCCTAGATCACAAATGAAATAGTAATCATATACAAATAATGTCCCCATACCCCGTGTAATACTGGTTAATTCGAGTGCCCTCTTGTTTCGGAGATGCAAAGTGCAAAAATGAAAGTTTTGAATCATAATATTGTTTCGATTTATATAGCGCCTATATGATTGATAATCAATTCTAAGCGCTTTACAATGATATTATTACCCCGGTCATAGGATACAATGCAAACCAGCGCACATTGTGTGCACCATCTCCACTCCTGGGAGCATTCCTTCCAAGTGGCTCATGGGCATTGGGAAGATCGTTCACTTAAAGACTTTAACCTCCTACCGGGTCTCCAAATATACACCTGAGTAGAGAGCAGCAATAATTGTGGATAAATTGTCTTGCTGTAGGACAAAAGGCAGTGGGCATGGTTCGAACTCGGGATCTCATTATCGGAAAGCGTGCGCTCTACCAATCTTGACAAACCACATCCACATGAATAGTTACCTCAATGTGCATAGCGCGAAATCCTGAATATGCTAGTACAGGAATTCGGTCAGATGACCCCTTGATCGACGCCTAGATCACAAATGAAATAGTAATCATATACAAATAATGTCCCCATACCCCGGTGTAATACTGGTTAATTCGAGTGCCCTCTTGTTTCGGAGATGCAAAGTGCAAAAATGAAAGTTTTGAATCATAATATTGTTTCGATTTATATAGCGCCTATATGATTGATAATCAATTCTAAGCGCTTTACAATGATATTATTACCCCGGTCATAGGGTACAATGCAAACAAGCGCACATTGTGTGCACCATCTCCACTCCCTGGGAGCTTTCCTTCCAAGCGGCTAATGGGCATTGAAAATCGTTCAAATGAAGGCTTTCGTCTCCTACCGGGTCCCCATGTACACACCTGAGTAGAGAGAAGCAATAATTGTGGATAAATTGTCTTGCTGTAGGACAAAAGGCAGTGGGCATGGTTCGAACTCGGGATCTCATTATCGGAAAGCGTGCGCTCTACCAATCTTGAAAAACCACATCCACATGAATAGTTACCTCAATGTGCATAGCGCGAAATCCTGAATATGCTAGTACAGGAATTCGGTCAGATGACCCCTTGATCGACGCCTAGATCACAAATGAAATAGTAATCATATACAAATAATGTCCCCATACCCCGGTGTAATACTGGTTAATTCGAGTGCCCTCTTGTTTCGGAGATGCAAAGTGCAAAAATTAAATTGTTGAATCATAATATTGTTTCGATTTATATAGCGCCTATATGATTGATAATCAATTCTAAGCGCTTTACAATGATATTATTACCCCGGTCATAGGGTACAATGCAAACAAGCGCACATTGTGTGCACCATTTCCACTCCTGGGAGCATTCCTTCCAAGTGGCTCATGGGCATTGAGAAGATCGTTCACTTAAAGACTTTAACCTCCTACCGGGTCTCCAAATATACACCTGAGTAGAGAGCAGCAATAATTGTCGATAAATTAGCTTGCCGAAGGACAAAAGGCAGTGGGCATGGTTCGAACTCGGGATCTCATTATCGGAAAGCGTGCGCTCTACCAATCTTGACAAACCACATCCACATGAATAGTTACATCAATGTGCATAGCGCGAAATCCTGAATATGCTAGTACAGGAATTCGGTCAGATGACCCCTTGATCGACGCCTAGATCACAAATGAAATAGTAATCATATACAAATAATGTCCCCATACCCCTGTGTAATACTGGTTAATTCGAGTGCCCTCTTGTTTCGGAGATGCAAAGTGCAAAAATGAAAGTTTTGAATCATGATATTGTTTCGATTTATATAGCGCCTATAATTATGATTGATAATCAATTCTAAGCGCTTTACAATGATATTATTACCCCGGTCATAGTATACAATGCAAACAAGCGCACATTGTGTGCACCATCTCCACTCCTGGGAGCTTTCCTTCCAAGTGGCTCATGGGCATTAAGAAGATCGTTCAAATGAAACTTTCGTCTCCTACCGGGTCCCCATGTACACACCTGAGTAGAGAGCAGCAATAATCATCGATAAATTGCTTGCCGAAGGACAAAAGGCAGTGGGCATGGTTCGAACTCGGGATCTCATTATCGGAAAGCGTGCGCTCTACCAATCTTGACAAACCACATCCACATGAATAGTTACCTCAATGTGCATAGCGCGAAATCCTGAATATGCTAGTACAGGAATTCGGTCAGATGACCCCTTGATCGACGCCTAGATCACAAATGAAATAGTAATCATATACAAATAATATCCCCATACCCCGGTGTAATACTGGTTAATTCGAGTGCCCTCTTGTTTCGGAGATGCAAAGTGCAAAAATGAAAGTTTGAATCATGATATTGTTTCGATTTATATAGTGCCTATATGATTAATAATCAAATCTAAGCGCTTTACAATGATATTATTACACCGGTCATAGTATACAATGCAAACAAGCGCACATTGTGTGCACCATCTCCACTCCCTGGGAGCATTCCTTCCAAGTGGCTCATGGGCATTGGAAGATCGTTCACTTAAAGACTTTAACCTCCTACCGGGTCTCCAAATATACACCTGAGTAGAGAGCAGCAATAATCATCGATAAATTGTCTTGCTGAAGGACAAAAGGCAGTGGGCATGGTTCGAACTCAGGATCTCATTATCGGAAAGCGTGAGCTCTACCAATCTTGACAAACCACATCCACATGAATAGTTACCTCAATGTGCATAGCGCGAAATCCTGAATATGCTAGTACAGGAATTCGGTCAGATGACCCCTTGATCGACGCCTAGATCACAAATGAAATAGTAATCATATACAAATAATGTCCCCATACCCCGTGTAATACTGGTTAATTCGAGTGCCCTCTTGTTTCGGAGATGCAAAGTGCAAAAATGAAAGTTTTGAATCATAATATTGTTTCGATTTATATAGCGCCTATAATGATTGATAATCAATTCTAAGTGCTTTACAATGATATTATTACCCCGGTCATAGGATACAATGCAAACAAGCGCACATTGTGTGCACCATCTCCACTCCTGGGAGCTTTCCTTCCAAGCGGCTAATGGGCATTAAGAAATCGTTCAAATGACTTTCGTCTCCTACCGGGTCCCCATGTACACCTGAGTAGAGAGAAGCAATAATTGTGGATAAATTGTCTTGCTGTAGGACAAAAAGGCAGTGGGCATGGTTCGAACTCGGGATCTCATTATCGGAAAGCGTGCGCTCTACCAATCTTGAAAAACCACATCCACATGAATAGTTACCTCAATGTGCATAGCGCGAAATCCTGAATATGCTAGTACAGGGAATTCGGTCAGATGACCCCTTGATCGACGCCTAGATCACAAATGAAATAGTAATCATATACAAATAATGTCCCCATACCCCGGTGTAATACTGGTTAATTCGAGTGCCCTCTTGTTTCGGAGATGCAAAGTGCAAAAATTAAATTGTTGAATCATAATATTGTTTCGATTTATATAGCGCCTATATGATTGATAATCAATTCTAAGCGCTTTACAATGATATTATTACCCCGGTCATAGGGTACAATGCAAACAAGCGCACATTGTGCACCATCTCCACTCCTGGGAGCATTCCTTCCAAGTGGCTCATGGGCATTGAGAAGATCGTTCACTTAAAGACTTTAACCTCCTACCGGGTCTCCAAATATACACCTGAGTAGAGAGCAGCAATAATTGTGGATAAATTGTCTTGCTAAGGACAAAAGGCAGTGGGCATGGTTCGAACTCGGGATCTCATTATCGGAAAGCGTGCGCTCTACCAATCTTGACAAACCACATCCACATGAATAGTTACCTCAATGTGCATAGCGCGAAATCCTGAATATGCTAGTACAGGAATTCGGTCAGATGACCCCTTGATCGACGCCTAGATCACAAATGAAATAGTAATCATATACAAATAATGTCCCCATACCCCGGTGTAATACTGGTTAATTCGAGTGCCCTCTTGTTTCGGAGATGCAAAGTGCAAAAATAAATTTTGAATCATAATATTGTTTCGATTTATATAGCGCCTATATTATGATTGATAATCAATTCTAAGCGCTTTACAATGATATTATTACCCCGGTCATAGGTACAATGCAAACAAGCGCACATTGTGTGCACCATCTCCACTCCTGGGAGCATTCCTTCCAAGTGGCTCATGGGCATTGAGAAGATCGTTCACTTAAAGACTTTAACCTCCTACCGGGTCCCCATGTACACCTGAGTAGAGAGAAGCAATAATTGTGGATAAATTGTCTTGCTGTAGGACAAAAAGGCAGTGGGCATGGTTCGAACTCGGGATCTCATTATCGGAAAGCGTGCGCTCTACCAATCTTGAAAACCACATCCACATGAATAGTTACCTCAATGTGCATAGCGCGAAATCCTGAATATGCTAGTACAGGGAATTCGGTCAGATGACCCCTTGATCGACGCCTAGATCACAAATGAAATAGTAATCATATACAAATAATGTCCCCATACCCCGTGTAATACTGGTTAATTCGAGTGCCCTCTTGTTTCGGAGATGCAAAGTGCAAAAATTAAATTTTGAATCATAATATTGTTTCGATTTATATAGCGCCTATATGATTGATAATCAATTCTAAGCGCTTTACAATGATATTATTACCCCGGTCATAGGATACAATGCAAACAAGCACATTGTGTGCACCATCTCCACTCCCTGGGAGCTTTCCTTCCAAGTGGCTCATGGGCATTGGGAAGATCGTTCACTTAAAGACTTTAACCTCCTACCGGGTCTCCAAATATACACCTGAGTAGAGAGCAGCAATAATTGTGGATAAATTGTCTTGCTGAAGGACAAAAAGGCAGTGGGCATGGTTCGAACTCGGGATCTCATTATCGGAAAGCGTGCGCTCTACCAATCTTGACAAACCACATCCACATGAATAGTTACCTCAATGTGCATAGCGCGAAATCCTGAATATGCTAGTACAGGGAATTCGGTCAGATGACCCCTTGATCGACGCCTAGATCACAAATGAAATAGTAATCATATACAAATAATGTCCCCATACCCCGGTGTAATACTGGTTAATTCGAGTGCCCTCTTGTTTCGGAGATGCAAAGTGCAAAAATTAAATTGTTGAATCATAATATTGTTTCGATTTATATAGCGCCTATATGATTGATAATCAATTCTAAGCGCTTTACAATGATATTATTACCCCGGTCATAGGATACAATGCAAACAAGCGCACATTGTGTGCACCATCTCCACTCCCTGGGAGCATTCCTTCCAAGTGGCTCATGGGCATTGGAAGATCGTTCACTTAAAGACTTTAACCTCCTACCGGGTCTCCAAATATACACCTGAGTAGAGAGCAGCAATAATTGTGGATAAATTGTCTTGCTGAAGGACAAAAGGCAGTGGGCATGGTTCGAACTCGGGATCTCATTATCGGAAAGCGTGCGCTCTACCAATCTTGACAAACCACATCCACATGAATAGTTACCTCAATGTGCATAGCGCGAAATCCTGAATATGCTAGTACAGGGAATTCGGTCAGATGACCCCTTTGATCGACGCCTAGATCACAAATGAAATAGTAATCATATACAAATAATGTCCCCATACCCCGGTGTAATACTGGTTAATTCGAGTGCCCTCTTGTTTCGGAGATGCAAAGTGCAAAAACTAAATTGTTGAATCATAATATTGTTTCGATTTATATAGCGCCTAATATGATTGATAATCAATTCTAAGCGCTTTACAATGATATTATTACCCCGGTCATAGGATACAATGCAAACCAGCGCACATTGTGTGCACCATCTCCACTCCTGGGAGCTTTCCTTCCAAGTGGCTCATGGGCATTAAGAAGATCGTTCAAATAAAGACTTTAACCTCCTACCGGGTCCCCATGTACACACCTGAGTAGAGAGCAGCAATAATTGTGGATAAATTGTCTTGCTGTAGGACAAAAGGCAGTGGGCATGGTTCGAACTCGGGATCTCATTATCGGAAAGCGTGCGCTCTACCAATCTTGACAAACCACATCCACATGAATAGTTACCTCAATGTGCATAGCGCGAAATCCTGAATATGCTAGTACAGGGAATTCGGTCAGATGACCCCTTGATCGACGCCTAGATCACAAATGAAATAGTAATCATATACAAATAATGTCCCCATACCCCGGTGTAATACTGGTTAATTCGAGTGCCCTCTTGTTTCGGAGATGCAAAGTGCAAACATTTAATTGTTAAATCATAATATTAATTCGATTTATATAGCGCCTATATGATTGATAATCAATTCTAAGCGCTTTACAATGATATTATTACCCCGGTCATAGGATACAATGCAAACAAGCGCACATTGTGTGCACCATCTCCACTCCCTGGGAGCATTCCTTCCAAGTGGCTCATGGGCATTGGAAGATCGTTCACTTAAAGACTTTAACCTCCTACCGGGTCTCCAAATATACACCTGAGTAGAGAGCAGCAATAATTGTGGATAAATTGTCTTGCTGAAGGACAAAAGGCAGTGGGCATGGTTCGAACTCGGAATCTCATTATCGGAAAGCGTGCGCTCTACCAATCTTGACAAACCACATCCACATGAATAGTTACCTCAATGTGCATAGCGCGAAATCCTGAATATGCTAGTACAGGGAATTCGGTCAGATGACCCCTTGATCGACGCCTAGATCACAAATGAAATAGTAATCATATACAAATAATGTCCCCATACCCCGGTGTAATACTGGTTAATTCGAGTGCCCTCTTGTTTCGGAGATGCAAAGTGCAAAAATGAAATTGTTGAATCATAATATTGTTTCGATTTATATAGCGCCTATATGATTGATAATCAATTCTAAGCGCTTTACAATGATATTATTACCCCGGTCATAGGATACAATGCAAACCAGCGCACATTGTGTGCACCATCTCCACTCCCTGGGGAGCATTCCTTCCAAGTGGCTCATGGGCATTGAGAAGATCGTTCACTTAAAGACTTTAACCTCCTACCGGGTCTCCAAATATACACCTGAGTAGAGAGCAGCAATAATTGTGGATAAATTGTCTTGCTGAAGGACAAAAGGCAGTGGGCATGGTTCGAACTCGGGATCTCATTATCGGAAAGCGTGCGCTCTACCAATCTTGACAAACCACATCCACATGAATAGTTACCTCAATGTGCATAGCGCGAAATCCTGAATATGCTAGTACAGGGAATTCGGTCAGATGACCCCTTGATCGACGCCTAGATCACAAATGAAATAGTAATCATATACAAATAATGTCCCCATACCCCGGTGTAATACTGGTTAATTCGAGTGCCCTCTTGTTTCGGAGATGCAAAGTGCAGAAACTAAATTGTTGAATCATAATATTGTTTCGATTTATATAGCACCAATATGATTGATAATCAATTCTAAGCGCTTTACAATGATATTATTACCCCGGTCATAGGATACAATGCAAACCAGCGCACATTGTGTGCACCATCTCCACTCCCTGGGAGCTTTCCTTCCAAGTGGCTAATGGGCATTAAGAAGATCGTTCAAATAAAGGCTTTAACCTCCTACCGGGTCCCCATGTACACACCTGAGTAGAGAGCAGCAATAATTGTGGATAAATTGTCTTGCTGTAGGACAAAAGGCAGTGGGCATGGTTCGAACTCGGGATCTCATTATCGGAAAGCGTGCGCTCTACCAATCTTGACAAACCACATCCACATGAATAGTTACCTCAATGTGCATAGCGCGAAATCCTGAATATGCTAGTACAGGGAATTCGGTCAGATGACCCCTTGATCGACGCCTAGATCACAAATGAAATAGTAATCATATACAAATAATGTCCCCATACCCCGGTGTAATACTGGTTAATTCGAGTGCCCTCTTGTTTCGGAGATGCAAAGTGCAAAAACTAAATTGTTGAATCATAATATTGTTTCGATTTATATAGCGCCTATATATGATTGATAATCAATTCTAAGCGCTTTACAATGATATTATTACCCCGGTCATAGGATACAATGCAAACAAGCGCACATTGTGTGCACCATCTCCACTCCCTGGGAGCATTCCTTCCAAGTGGCTCATGGGCATTAAGAAGATCGTTCACTTAAAGACTTTAACCTCCTACCGGGTCCCCATGTACACACCTGAGTAGAGAGCAGCAATAATTGTGGATAAATTGTCTTGCTGTAGGACAAAAGGCAGTGGGCATGGTTCGAACTCGGGATCTCATTATCGGAAAGCGTGCGCTCTACCAATCTTGACAAACCACATCCACATGAATAGTTACCTCAATGTGCATAGCGCGAAATCCTGAATATGCTAGTACAGGGAATTCGGTCAGATGAACCCCTTGATCGACGCCTAGATCACAAATGAAATAGTAATCATATACAAATAATGTCCCCATACCCCGGTGTAATACTGGTTAATTCGAGTGCCCTCTTGTTTCGGAGATGCAAAGTGCAAAAATTAAATTGTTGAATCATAATATTGTTTCGATTTATATAGCGCCTATATGATTGATAATCAATTCTAAGCGCTTTACAATGATATTATTACCCCGGTCATAGGATACAATGCAAACAAGCGCACATTGTGTGCACCATCTCCACTCCTGGGAGCATTCCTTCCAAGTGGCTCATGGGCATTGAGAAGATCGTTCACTTAAAGACTTTAACCTCCTACCGGGTCTCCAAATATACACCTGAGTAGAGAGCAGCAATAATTGTGGATAAATTGTCTTGCTGAAGGACAAAAAGGCAGTGGGCATGGTTCGAACTCGGGATCTCATTATCGGAAAGCGTGCGCTCTACCAATCTTGACAAACCACATCCACATGAATAGTTACCTCAATGTGCATAGCGCGAAATCCTGAATATGCTAGTACAGGGAATTCGGTCAGATGACCCCTTGATCGACGCCTAGATCACAAATGAAATAGTAATCATATACAAATAATGTCCCCATACCCCGGTGTAATACTGGTTAATTCGAGTGCCCTCTTGTTTCGGAGATGCAAAGTGCAAAAATTAAATTGTTGAATCATAATATTGTTTCGATTTATATAGCGCCTATATGATTGATAATCAATTCTAAGCGCTTTACAATGATATTATTACCCCGGTCATAGGATACAATGCAAACAAGCGCACATTGTGTGCACCATCTCCACTCCCTGGGGAGCATTCCTTCCAAGTGGCTCATGGGCATTGAGAAGATCGTTCACTTAAAGACTTTAACCTCCTACCGGGTCTCCAAATATACACCTGAGTAGAGAGCAGCAATAATTGTGGATAAATTGTCTTGCTGAAGGACAAAAGGCAGTGGGCATGGTTCGAACTCGGGATCTCATTATCGGAAAGCGTGCGCTCTACCAATCTTGACAAACCACATCCACATGAATAGTTACCTCAATGTGCATAGCGCGAAATCCTGAATATGCTAGTACAGGGAATTCGGTCAGATGACCCCTTGATCGACGCCTAGATCACAAATGAAATAGTAATCATATACAAATAATGTCCCCATACCCCGGTGTAATACTGGTTAATTCGAGTGCCCTCTTGTTTCGGAGATGCAAAGTGCAAAAACTAAATTGTTGAATCATAATATTGTTTCGATTTATATAGCGCCTATATGATTGATAATCAATTCTAAGCGCTTTACAATGATATTACCCCGGTCATAGGATACAATGCAAACAAGCGCACATTGTGTGCACCATCTCCACTCCTGGGGAGCATTCCTTCCAAGTGGCTCATGGGCATTGAGAAGATCGTTCACTTAAAGACTTTAACCTCCTACCGGGTCTCCATGTACACACCTGAGTAGAGAGCAATAATTGTGGATAAATTGTCTTGCTGTAGGACAAAAGGCAGTGGGCATGGTTCGAACTCGGGATCTCATTATCGGAAAGCGTGCGCTCTACCAATCTTGACAAACCACATCCACATGAATAGTTACCTCAATGTGCATAGCGCGAAATCCTGAATATGCTAGTACAGGGAATTCGGTCAGATGACCCCTTGATCGACGCCTAGATCACAAATGAAATAGTAATCATATACAAATAATGTCCCCATACCCCGGTGTAATACTGGTTAATTCGAGTGCCCTCTTGTTTCGGAGATGCAAAGTGCAAAATGAAATTTTGAATCATAATATTGTTTCGATTTATATAGCGCCTATATGATTGATAATCAATTCTAAGCGCTTTACAATGATATTATTACCCCGGTCATAGGATACAATGCAAACCAGCGCACATTGTGTGCACCATCTCCACTCCCTGGGAGCATTCCTTCCAAGTGGCTCATGGGCATTGGGAAGATCGTTCACTTAAAGACTTTAACCTCCTACCGGGTCTCCAATATACACCTGAGTAGAGAGCAGCAATAATTGTGGATAAATTGTCTTGCTGTAGGACAAAAGGCAGTGGGCATGGTTCGAACTCGGGATCTCATTATCGGAAAGCGTGCGCTCTACCTATCTTGACAAACCACATCCACATGAATAGTTACCTCAATGTGCATAGCGCGAAATCCTGAATATGCTAGTACAGGGAATTCGGTCAGATGACCCCTTGATCGACGCCTAGATCACAAATGAAATAGTAATCATATACAAATAATGTCCCCATACCCCGGTGTAATACTGGTTAATTCGAGTGCCCTCTTGTTTCGGAGATGCAAAGTGCAGAAACTAAATTGTTGAATCATAATATTGTTTCGATTTATATAGCCTACCAATATGATTGATAATCAATTCTAAGCGCTTTACAATGATATTATTACCCCGGTCATAGGATACAATGCAAACAAGCGCACATTGTGTGCACCATCTCCACTCCTGGGAGCATTCCTACTAAGCGGCTAATGGGCATTAAGAAAATCTTTCAAATGAAGGCTTTCGTCTCCTACCGGGTCCCCATGTACACACTGAGTAGAGAGAGCAATAATTGTGGATAAATTGTCTTGCTGTAGGACAAAAGGCAGTGGGCATGGTTCGAACTCGGGATCTCATTATCGGAAAGCGTGCGCTCTACCAATCTTGACAAACCACATCCACATGAATAGTTACCTCAATGTGCATAGCGCGAAATCCTGAATATGCTAGTACAGAATTCGGTCAGATGACCCCTTGATCGACGCCTAGATCACAAATGAAATAGTAATCATATACAAATAATGTCCCCATACCCCGGTGTAATACTGGTTAATTCGAGTGCCCTCTTGTTTCGGAGATGCAAAGTGCAAAAACTAAATTGTTGAATCATAATATTGTTTCGATTTATATAGCGCCTATATGATTGATAATCAATTCTAAGCGCTTTACAATGATATTATTACCCCGGTCATAGGGTACAATGCAAACAAGCGCACATTGTGTGCACCATTTCCACTCCTTGGGAGCATTCCTTCAAGTGGCTCATGGGCATTGAAGATCGTTCACTTAAAGACTTTAACCTCCTACCGGGTCTCCAAATATACACCTGAGTAGAGAGCAGCAATAATCATGGATAAATTAGCGCCGAAGGACAAAAGGCAGTGGGCATGGTTCGAACTCGGGATCTCATTATCGGAAAGCGTGCGCTCTACCAATCTTGACAAACCACATCCACATGAATAGTTACCTCAATGTGCATAGCGCGAAATCCTGAATATGCTAGTACAGGGAATTCGGTCAGATGACCCCTTGATCGACGCCTAGATCACAAATGAAATAGTAATCATATACAAATAATGTCCCCATACCCCGGTGTAATACTGGTTAATTCGAGTGCCCTCTTGTTTCGGAGATGCAAAGTGCAGAAATAAATTTTGAATCATAATATTGTTTTAATTTATATAGTACCAATATGATTGATATTCAATTCTAAGCGCTTTACAATGATATTATTACCCCGGTCATAGGATACAATGCAAACCAGCGCATTGTTGTGCACCATCTCCACTCCCTGGGAGCTTTCCTACCAAGTGGCTAATGGGCATTAAGAAAATCGTTCAAATGAAGGCTTTAACCTCCTACCGGGTCTCCAAATATACACCTGAGTAGAGAAGCAATAATCATCGATAAATTGTCTTGCCGTAGGACAAAAGGCAGTGGGCATGGTTCGAACTCGGGATCTCATTATCGGAAAGCGTGCGCTCTACCAATCTTGACAAACCACATCCACATGAATAGTTACATCAATGTGCATAGCGCGAAATCCTGAATATGCTAGTACAGGGAATTCGGTCAGATGACCCCCTTGATCGACGCCTAGATCACAAATGAAATAGTAATCATATACAAATAATGTCCCCATACCCGGTGTAATACTGGTTAATTCGAGTGCCCTCTTGTTTCGGAGATGCAAAGTGCAAAATGAAAGTTTTGAATCATAATATTGTTTCGATTTATATAGCGCCTGTATGATTGATAATCAATTCTAAGTGCTTTACAATGATATTATTACCCCGGTCATAGGGTACAATGCAAACAAGCGCACATTGTGTGCACCATCTCCACTCCTGGGAGCATTCCTTCAAGTGGCTCATGGGCATTGAGAAGATCGTTCATAAAGACTTTAACCTCCTACCGGGTCTCCCAAATATACACCTGAGTAGAGAGCAGCAATAATTGTGGATAAATTGTCTTGCTGTAGGACAAAAGGCAGTGGGCATGGTTCGAACTCGGGATCTCATTATCGGAAAGCGTGCGCTCTACAATCTTGATAAACCACATCCACATGAATAGTTACCTCAATGTGCATAGCGCGAAATCCTGAATATGCTAGTACAGGAATTCGGTCAGATGACCCCCTTGATCGACGCCTAGATCACAAATGAAATAGTAATCATATACAAATAATATCCCCATACCCCGGTGTAATACTGGTTAATTCGAGTGCCCTCTTAGTTCGGAGATGCAAAGTGCAAAAATGAAAGTTTTTAATCATGATATTGTTTCGATTTATATAGCGCCTATAATGATTGATAATCAATTCTAAGGCTTTACAATGATATTATTACCCCGGTCATAGGGTACAATGCAAACAAGCGCACGTGTGCACCATCTCCACTCCCTGAGCTTTCCTTCCAAGCGGCTAATGGGCATTAGAAAATCGTTCAAATGAAGGCTTTCGTCTCCTACCGGGTCCCCATGTACACCTGAGGAGAGAAGCAATAATTGTGGATAAATTGTCTTCCTGTAGGACAAAAAGGCAGTGGGCATGGTTCAAACTCAGGATCTCATTATCGGAAAGCGTGCCCTCTACCAATCTTGAAAAACCACATCCACATGAATAGTTACCTCAATGTGCATAGCGCGAAATCCTGAATATGCTAGTACAGGAATTCGGTCAGATGACCCCCTTGATCGACGCCTAGATCACAAATGGAAATAGTAATCATATACAAATAATGTCCCATACCCCGGTGTAATACTGGTTAATTCAGTGCCCTCTTGTTTT
>CP137685.1:4366534-4451534 GCA_037976565.1 Mesocentrotus franciscanus
ATCCCTGGGGAGCATTCCTTCCAAGTGGCTCATGGGCATTGAGGAAGATCGTTCACTTAAAGACTTTAACCTCCTACCGGGTCTCCAAATATACACCTGAGTAGAGAGCAGCAATAATTGTGGATAAATTGTCTTGCTGAAGGACAAAAGGCAGTGGGCATGGTTCGAACTCGGGATCTCATTATCGGAAAGCGTGCGCTCTACCAATCTTGACAAACCACATCCACATGAATAGTTACATCAATGTGCATAGCGCGAAATCCTGAATATGCTAGTACAGGGAATTCGGTCAGATGACCCCCTTGATCGACGCCTAGATCACAAATGAAATAGTAATCATATACAAATAATGTCCCCATACCCCGTGTAATACTGGTTAATTCGAGTGCCCTCTTGTTTCGGAGATGCAAAGTGCAAAAATAAATTTTTGAATCATAATATTATTTCGATTTATATAGCGCCTATAATATGATTGATAATCAATTCTAAGCGCTTTACAATGATATTATTACCCCGGTCATAGGATACAATGCAAACAAGCGCACATTGTGTGCACCATCTCCACTCCTGGGGAGCATTCCTTCCAAGTGGCTCATGGGCATTGAGAAGATCGTTCACTTAAAGACTTTAACCTCCTACCGGGTCCCCATGTACACACCTGAGTAGAGAGCAGCAATAATTGTGGATAAATTGTCTTGCTGTAGGACAAAAGGCAGTGGGCATGGTTCGAACTCGGGATCTCATTATCGGAAAGCGTGCGCTCTACCAATCTTGACAAACCACATCCACATGAATAGTTACCTCAATGTGCATAGCGCGAAATCCTGAATATGCTAGTACAGGAATTCGGTCAGATGACCCCTTGATCGACGCCTAGATCACAAATGAAATAGTAATCATATACAAATAATGTCCCCATACCCCGGTGTAATACTGGTTAATTCGAGTGCCCTCTTGTTTCGGAGATGCAAAGTGCAAAAATTAAATTGTTGAATCATAATATTGTTTCGATTTATATAGCGCCTATATGATTGATAATCAATTCTAAGCGCTTTACAATGATATTATTACCCCGGTCATAGGGTACAATGCAAACAAGCGCACATTGTGTGCACCATCTCCACTCCCTGGGAGCATTCCTTCCAAGTGGCTCATGGGCATTGAGAAGATCGTTCACTTAAAGACTTTAACCTCCTACCGGGTCTCCAAATATACACCTGAGTAGAGAGCAGCAATAATTGTGGATAAATTGTCTTGCTGAAGGACAAAAGGCAGTGGGCATGGTTCGAACTCGGGATCTCATTATCGGAAAGCGTGCGCTCTACCAATCTTGACAAACCACATCCACATGAATAGTTACCTCAATGTGCATAGCGCGAAATCCTGAATATGCTAGTACAGGGAATTCGGTCAGATGACCCCTTGATCGACGCCTAGATCACAAATGAAATAGTAATCATATACAAATAATGTCCCCATACCCCGGTGTAATACTGGTTAATTCGAGTGCCCTCTTGTTTCGGAGATGCAAAGTGCAAAAATGAAATTTTTGAATCATAATATTGTTTCGATTTATATAGCGCCTATATTATGATTGATAATCAATTCTAAGCGCTTTACAATGATATTATTACCCCGGTCATAGGATACAATGCAAACCAGCGCACATTGTGTGCACCATCTCCACTTCCTGGGGAGCATTCCTTCAAAGTGGCTCATGGGCATTGGGAAGATGGTTTACTTAAAGACTTTAACCTCCTACCGGGTCTCCAAATATACACCTGAGTACAGAGCAGCAATAATTGTGGATAAATTGTCTTGCTGAAGGACAAAAGGCAGTGGGCATGGTTCGAACTCGGGATCTCATTATCGGAAAGCGTGCGCTCTACCAATCTTGAAAAACCACATCCACATGAATAGTTACCTCAATGTGCATAGCGCGAAATCCTGAATATGCTAGTACAGGGAATTCGGTCAGATGACCCCTTGATCGACGCCTAGATCACAAATGAAATAGTAATCATATACAAATAATGTCCCCATACCCCGGTGTAATACTGGTTAATTCGAGTGCCCTCTTGTTTCGGAGATGCAAAGTGCAAAATGAAATTTTGAATCATAATATTGTTTCGATTTATATAGCGCCTATATGATTGATAATCAATTCTAAGCGCTTTACAATGATATTATTACCCCGGTCATAGGATACAATGCAAACAAGCGCACATTGTGCACCATCTCCACTCCCTGGGGAGCATTCCTTCCAAGTGGCTCATGGGCATTGGGAAGATCGTTCACTTAAAGACTTTAACCTCCTACCGGGTCTCCAAATATACACCTGAGTAGAGAGCAGCAATAATTGTGGATAAATTGTCTTGCTGAAGGACAAAAGGCAGTGGGCATGGTTCGAACTCGGGATCTCATTATCGGAAAGCGTGCGCTCTACCAATCTTGACAAACCACATCCACATGAATAGTTACCTCAATGTGCATAGCGCGAAATCCTGAATATGCTAGTACAGGGAATTCGGTCAGATGACCCCCTTGATCGACGCCTAGATCACAAATGAAATAGTAATCATATACAAATAATGTCCCCATACCCCGGTGTAATACTGGTTAATTCGAGTGCCCTCTTGTTTCGGAGATGCAAAGTGCAAAAATGAAAGTTTTGAATCATAATATTGTTTCGATTTATATAGCGCCTATATGATTGATAATCAATTCTAAGCGCTTTACAATGATATTATTACCCCGTCATAGGATACAATGCAAACAAGCGCACATTGTGTGCACCATCTCCACTCCCTGGGAGCATTCCTTCCAAGTGGCTCATGGGCATTGGGAAGATCGTTCACTTAAAGACTTTAACCTCCTACCGGGTCCCCATGTACACACCTGAGTAGAGAGCAGCAATAATTGTGGATAAATTGTCTTGCTGTAGGACAAAAGGCAGTGGGCATGGTTCGAACTCGGGATCTCATTATCGGAAAGCGTGCGCTCTACCAATCTTGAAAACCACATCCACATGAATAGTTACCTCAATGTGCATAGCGCGAAATCCTGAATATGCTAGTACAGGAAATCGGTCAGATGACCCCTTTAATCGACGCCTAGATCACGAATGAAATAGTAATCATATACAAATAATGTCCCCATACGGTGTAATACTGGTTAATTCGAGTGCCCTCTTGTTTCGGAGATGCAAAGTGCAAAAATAAATTGTTGAATCATGATATTGTTTCGATTTATATAGCGCCTATATGATTGATAATCAATTCTAAGCGCTTTACAATGATATTATTACCCCGGTCATAGGATACAATGCAAACAAGCGCACATTGTGTGCACCATCTCCACTCTATGGGGAGCATTCCTTCCAAGTGGCTCATGGGCATTGAGAAGATCGTTCACTTAAAGACTTTAACCTCCTACCGGGTCTCCAAATATACACCTGAGTAGAGAGCAGCAATAATTGTGGATAAATTGTCTTGCTGAAGGACAAAAAGGCAGTGGGCATGGTTCGAACTCGGGATCTCATTATCGGAAAGCGTGCGCTCTACCAATCTTGAAAAACCACATCCACATGAATAGTTACCTCAATGTGCATAGCGCGAAATCCTGAATATGCTAGTACAGGGAATTCGGTCAGATGACCCCTTGATCGACGCCTAGATCACAAATGAAATAGTAATCATATACAAATAATGTCCCCATACCCCGGTGTAATACTGGTTAATTCGAGTGCCCTCTTTTTTCGGAGATGCAAAGTGCAAAAATTAAATTGTTGAATCATAATATTGTTTCGATTTATATAGCGCCTATATGATTGATAATCAATTCTAAGCGCTTTACAATGATATTATTACCCCGGTCATAGGATACAATGCAAACAAGCGCACATTGTGTGCACCATCTCCACTCCCTGGGGAGCATTCCTTCCAAGTGGCTCATGGGCATTGGGAAGATCGTTCACTTAAAGACTTTAACCTCCTACCGGGTCTCCAAATATACACCTGAGTAGAGAGCAGCAATAATTGTGGATAAATTGTCTTGCTGTAGGACAAAAAGGCAGTGGGCATGGTTCGAACTCGGGATCTCATTATCGGAAAGCGTGCGCTCTACCAATCTTGAAAAACCACATCCACATGAATAGTTACCTCAATGTGCATAGCGCGAAATCCTGAATATGCTAGTACAGGGAATTCGGTCAGATGACCCCTTGATCGACGCCTAGATCACAAATGAAATAGTAATCATATACAAATAATGTCCCCATACCCCGGTGTAATACTGGTTAATTCGAGTGCCCTCTTGTTTCGGAGATGCAAAGTGCAAAAATAAATTGTTGAATCATAATATTGTTTCGATTTATATAGCGCCTATATGATTGATAATCAATTCTAAGCGCTTTACAATGATATTATTACCCCGGTCATAGGGTACAATGCAAACAAGCGCACATTGTGCACCATCTCCACTCCCTGGGAGCATTCCTTCCAAGTGGCTCATGGGCATTGAAGATCGTTCACTTAAGACTTTAACCTCCTACCGGGTCTCCAAATATACACCTGAGTAGAGAGCAGCAATAATTGTGGATAAATTGTCTTGCTGAAGGACAAAAAGGCAGTGGGCATGGTTCGAACTCGGGATCTCATTATCGGAAAGCGTGCGCTCTACCAATCTTGACAAACCACATCCACATGAATAGTTACCTCAATGTGCATAGCGCGAAATCCTGAATATGCTAGTACAGGGAATTCGGTCAGATGACCCCTTGATCGACGCCTAGATCACAAATGAAATAGTAATCATATACAAATAATGTCCCCATACCCCGGTGTAATACTGGTTAATTCGAGTGCCCTCTTGTTTCGGAGATGCAAAGTGCAAAAATAAATTTTGAATCATAATATTGTTTCGATTTATATAGCGCCTATATGATTGATAATCAATTCTAAGCGCTTTACAATGATATTATTACCCCGGTCATAGGGTACAATGCAAACAAGCGCACATTGTGTGCACCATCTCCACTCCTGGGAGCATTCCTTCCAAGTGGCTCATGGGCATTGGAAGATCGTTCACTTAAAGACTTTAACCTCCTACCGGGTCTCCAAATATACACCTGAGTAGAGAGCAGCAATAATTGTGGATAAATTGTCTTGCTGTAGGACAAAAGGCAGTGGGCATGGTTCGAACTCGGGATCTCATTATCGGAAAGCGTGCGCTCTACCAATCTTGACAAACCACATCCACATGAATAGTTACCTCAATGTGCATAGCGCGAAATCCTGAATATGCTAGTACAGGAATTCGGTCAGATGACCCCTTGATCGACGCCTAGATCACAAATGAAATAGTAATCATATACAAATAATGTCCCCATACCCCGGTGTAATACTGGTTAATTCGAGTGCCCTCTTGTTTCGGAGATGCAAAGTGCAAAAATAAATTGTTGAATCATAATATTGTTTCGATTTATATAGCGCCTATATGATTGATAATCAATTCTAAGTGCTTTACAATGATATTATTACCCCGGTCATAGGATACAATGCAAACCAGCGCACATTGTGTGCACCATCTCCACTCCCTGGGGAGCATTCCTTCCAAGTGGCTCATGGGCATTGAGAAGATCGTTCACTTAAAGACTTTAACCTCCTACCGGGTCTCCAAATACACACCTGAGTAGAGAGCAATAATTGTGGATAAATTGTCTTGCTGTAGGACAAAAGGCAGTGGGCATGGTTCGAACTCGGGATCTCATTATCGGAAAGCGTGCGCTCTACCAATCTTGACAAACCACATCCACATGAATAGTTACCTCAATGTGCATAGCGCGAAATCCTGAATATGCTAGTACAGGGAATTCGGTCAGATGACCCCTTGATCGACGCCTAGATCACAAATGAAATAGTAATCATATACAAATAATGTCCCCATACCCCGGTGTAATACTGGTTAATTCGAGTGCCCTCTTGTTTCGGAGATGCAAAGTGCAAAAATAAATTTTGAATCATAATATTGTTTCGATTTATATAGCGCCTATATGATTGATAATCAATTCTAAGCGCTTTACAATGATATTATTACCCCGGTCATAGGGTACAATGCAAACAAGCGCACATTGTGTGCACCATCTCCACTCCCTGGGAGCATTCCTTCCAAGTGGCTCATGGGCATTGGGAAGATCGTTCACTTAAAGACTTTAACCTCCTACCGGGTCTCCAAATATACACCTGAGTAGAGAGCAGCAATAATTGTGGATAAATTGTCTTGCTGTAGGACAAAAGGCAGTGGGCATGGTTCGAACTCGGGATCTCATTATCGGAAAGCGTGCGCTCTACCAATCTTGACAAACAACATCCACATGAATAGTTACCTCAATGTGCATAGCGCGAAATCCTGAATATGCTAGTACAGGGAATTCGGTCAGATGACCCCTTGATCGACGCCTAGATCACAAATGAAATAGTAATCATATACAAATAATGTCCCCATACCCCGGTGTAATACTGGTTAATTCAGTGCCCTCTTGTTTCGGAGATGCAAAGTGCAAAAATGAAATTTTGAATCATGATATTGTTTCGATTTATATAGCGCCTATATGATTGATAATCAATTCTAAGCGCTTTACAATGATATTATTACCCCGGTCATAGGGTACAATGCAAACCAGCGCACATTGTGTGCACCATCTCCACTCCCTGGGAGCATTCCTTCCAAGTGGCTCATGGGCATTGAGAAGATCGTTCACTTAAAGACTTTAACCTCCTACCGGGTCTCCAAATATACACCTGAGTAGAGAGCAGCAATAATTGTGGATAAATTGTCTTGCTGAAGGACAAAAGGCAGTGGGCATGGTTCGAACTCGGGATCTCATTATCGGAAAGCGTGCGCTCTACCAATCTTGACAAACCACATCCACATGAATAGTTACCTCAATGTGCATAGCGCGAAATCCTGAATATGCTAGTACAGGGAATTCGGTCAGATGACCCCTTGATCGACGCCTAGATCACAAATGAAATAGTAATCATATACAAATAATGTCCCCATACCCCGGTGTAATACTGGTTAATTCGAGTGCCCTCTTGTTTCGGAGATGCAAAGTGCAAAAATAAATTTTGAATCATAATATTGTTTCGATTTATATAGCGCCTATATGATTGATAATCAATTCTAAGCGCTTTACAATGATATTATTACCCCGGTCATAGGATACAATGCAAACAAGCGCACATTGTGTGCACCATCTCCACTCCCTGGGAGCATTCCTTCCAAGTGGCTCATGGGCATTGGGAAGATCGTTCAAATAAAGCTTTAACCTCCTACCGGGTCCCCATGTACACCTGAGTAGAGAGCAGCAATAATTGTGGATAAATTGTCTTGCTGTAGGACAAAAGGCAGTGGGCATGGTTCGAACTCGGGATCTCATTATCGGAAAGCGTGCGCTCTACCAATCTTGACAAACCACATCCACATGAATAGTTACCTCAATGTGCATAGCGCGAAATCCTGAATATGCTAGTACAGGAATTCGGTCAGATGACCCCTTGATCGACGCCTAGATCACAAATGAAATAGTAATCATATACAAATAATGTCCCCATACCCCGGTGTAATACTGGTTAATTCGAGTGCCCTCTTGTTTCGGAGATGCAAAGTGCAAAAATTAAATTTTTGAATCATAATATTGTTTCGATTTATATAGTGCCTATATGATTGATAATCAATTCTAAGCGCTTTACAATGATATTATTACCCCGGTCATAGGGTACAATGCAAACAAGCGCACATTGTGTGCACCATCTCCACTCCTGGGAGCATTCCTTCCAAGTGGCTCATGGGCATTGGGAAGATCGTTCACTTAAAGACTTTAACCTCCTACCGGGTCTCCATATACACCTGAGTAGAGAGCAGCAATAATTGTGGATAAATTGTCTTGCTGTAGGACAAAAGGCAGTGGGCATGGTTCGAACTCGGGATCTCATTATCGGAAAGCGTGCGCTCTACCAATCTTGACAAACCACATCCACATGAATAGTTACCTCAATGTGCATAGCGCGAAATCCTGAATATGCTAGTACAGGGAATTCGGTCAGATGACCCCTTGATCGACGCCTAGATCACAAATGAAATAGTAATCATATACAAATAATGTCCCCATACCCCGGTGTAATACTGGTTAATTCGAGTGCCCTCTTGTTTCGGAGATGCAAAGTGCAAAAATTGTTGAATCATAATATTGTTTCGATTTATATAGCGCCTATATGATTGATAATCAATTCTAAGCGCTTTACAATGATATTATTACCCCGGTCATAGGATACAATGCAAACAAGCGCACATTGTGCACCATCTCCACTCCCTGGGAGCATTCCTTCCAAGTGGCTCATGGGCATTGAAGATCGTTCACTTAAAGACTTTAACCTCCTACCGGGTCTCCAAATATACACCTGAGTAGAGAGCAGCAATAATTGTGGATAAATTGTCTTGCTGAAGGACAAAAGGCAGTGGGCATGGTTCGAACTCGGGATCTCATTATCGGAAAGCGTGCGCTCTACCAATCTTGAAAAACCACATCCACATGAATAGTTACCTCAATGTGCATAGCGCGAAATCCTGAATATGCTAGTACAGGAATTCGGTCAGATGACCCCCTTGATCGACGCCTAGATCACAAATGAAATAGTAATCATATACAAATAATGTCCCCATACCCCGGTGTAATACTGGTTAATTCGAGTGCCCTCTTGTTTCGGAGATGCAAAGTGCAAAAATGAAATTTTGAATCATGATATTGTTTCGATTTATATAGCGCCTATATGATTGATAATCAATTCTAAGCGCTTTACAATGATATTATTACCCCGGTCATAGGGTACAATGCAAACCAGCGCACATTGTGTGCACCATCTCCACTCCCTGGGAGCATTCCTTCCAAGTGGCTCATGGGCATTGGGAAGATCGTTCACTTAAAGACTTTAACCTCCTACCGGGTCTCCAAATATACACCTGAGTAGAGAGCAGCAATAATTGTGGATAAATTGTCTTGCTGAAGGACAAAAAGGCAGTGGGCATGGTTCGAACTCGGGATCTCATTATCGGAAAGCGTGCGCTCTACCAATCTTGACAAACCACATCCACATGAATAGTTACCTCAATGTGCATAGCGCGAAATCCTGAATATGCTAGTACAGGAATTCGGTCAGATGACCCCTTGATCGACGCCTAGATCACAAATGAAATAGTAATCATATACAAATAATGTCCCCATACCCCGGTGTAATACTGGTTAATTCGAGTGCCCTCTTGTTTCGGAGATGCAAAGTGCAGAAACTAAATTGTTGAATCATAATATTGTTTCGATTTATATAGCGCCTATATGATTGATAATCAATTCTAAGCGCTTTACAATGATATTATTACCCCGGTCATAGGATACAATGCAAACAGCGCACATTGTGTGCACCATCTCCACTCCCTGGGGAGCATTCCTTCCAAGTGGCTCATGGGCATTGGGAAGATCGTTCACTTAGAAGACTTTAACCTCCTACCGGGTCCCCAAACACACCTGAGTAGAGAGCAGCAATAATTGTGGATAAATTGTCTTGCTGTAGGACAAAAGGCAGTGGGCATGGTTCGAACTCGGGATCTCATTATCGGAAAGCGTGCGCTCTACCAATCTTGACAAACCACATCCACATGAATAGTTACCTCAATGTGCATAGCGCGAAATCCTGAATATGCTAGTACAGGGAATTCGGTCAGATGACCCCTTGATCGACGCCTAGATCACAAATGAAATAGTAATCATATACAAATAATGTCCCCATACCCCGGTGTAATACTGGTTAATTCGAGTGCCCTCTTGTTTCGGAGATGCAAAGTGCAAAAATGAAATTTTGAATCATAATATTGTTTCGATTTATATAGCGCCTATATGATTGATAATCAATTCTAAGCGCTTTACAATGATATTATTACCGGTCATAGGATACAATGCAAACAAGCGCACATTGTGTGCACCATCTCCACTCCCTGGGAG
Source organism: Mesocentrotus franciscanus (assembly GCA_037976565.1). Classification (NCBI taxonomy): domain Eukaryota; kingdom Metazoa; phylum Echinodermata; class Echinoidea; order Camarodonta; family Strongylocentrotidae; genus Mesocentrotus; species Mesocentrotus franciscanus. Next base: position 4,376,589 of record CP137685.1, read on the forward strand.
CATTCCTTCCAAGTGGCTCATGGGCATTGGGAAGATCGTTCACTTAAGACTTTAACCTCCTACCGGGTCTCCAAATATACACCTGAGTAGAGAGCAGCAATAATTGTGGATAAATTGTCTTGCTGTAGGACAAAAGGCAGTGGGCATGGTTCGAACTCGGGATCTCATTATCGGAAAGCGTGCGCTCTACCAATCTTGACAAACCACATCCACATGAATAGTTACCTCAATGTGCATAGCGCGAAATCCTGAATATGCTAGTACAGGGAATTCGGTCAGATGACCCCTTGATCGACGCCTAGATCACAAATGAAATAGTAATCATATACAAATAATGTCCCCATACCCCGGTGTAATACTGGTTAATTCGAGTGCCCTCTTGTTTCGGAGATGCAAAGTGCAAAAATGAAATTTTGAATCATAATATTGTTTCGATTTATATAGCGCCTATATGATTGATAATCAATTCTAAGCGCTTTACAATGATATTATTACCCCGGTCATAGGGTACAATGCAAACAAGCGCACATTGTGTGCACCATCTCCACTCCTGGGAGCATTCCTTCCAAGTGGCTCATGGGCATTGGGAAGATCGTTCACTTAAAGACTTTAACCTCCTACCGGGTCTCCAAATATACACCTGAGTAGAGAGCAGCAATAATTGTGGATAAATTGTCTTGCTGTAGGACAAAAGGCAGTGGGCATGGTTCGAACTCGGGATCTCATTATCGGAAAGCGTGCGCTCTACCAATCTTGACAAACCACATCCACATGAATAGTTACCTCAATGTGCATAGCGCGAAATCCTGAATATGCTAGTACAGGAATTCGGTCAGATGACCCCTTGATCGACGCCTAGATCACAAATGAAATAGTAATCATATACAAATAATGTCCCCATACCCCGGTGTAATACTGGTTAATTCGAGTGCCCTCTTGTTTCGGAGATGCAAAGTGCAAAAATAAATTGTTGAATCATAATATTGTTTCGATTTATATAGCGCCTATATGATTGATAATCAATTCTAAGCGCTTTACAATGATATTATTACCCCGGTCATAGGATACAATGCAAACAAGCGCACATTGTGTGCACCATCTCCACTCCCTGGGAGCATTCCTTCCAAGTGGCTCATGGGCACTGGGAAGATCGTTCACTTAAAGACTTTAACCTCCTACCGGGTCCCCATGTACACACCTGAGTAGAGAGCAGCAATAATTGTGGATAAATTGTCTTGCTGTAGGACAAAAAGGCAGTGGGCATGGTTCGAACTCGGATCTCATTATCGGAAAGCGTGCGCTCTACCAATCTTGACAAACCACATCCACATGAATAGTTACCTCAATGTGCATAGCGCGAAATCCTGAATATGCTAGTACAGGGAATTCGGTCAGATGACCCCTTGATCGACGCCTAGATCACAAATGAAATAGTAATCATATACAAATAATGTCCCCATACCCCGGTGTAATACTGGTTAATTCGAGTGCCCTCTTGTTTCGGAGATGCAAAGTGCAAAATTAAATTGTTGAATCATAATATTGTTTCGATTTATATAGCGCCTATATGATTGATAATCAATTCTAAGCGCTTTACAATGATATTATTACCCCGGTCATAGGGTACAATGCAAACAAGCGCACATTGTGTGCACCATCTCCACTCCCTGGGGAGCATTCCTTCCAAGTGGCTCATGGGCATTGGGAAGATCGTTCACTTAAAGACTTTAACCTCCTACCGGGTCTCCAAATATACACCTGAGTAGAGAGCAGCAATAATTGTGGATAAATTGTCTTGCTGTAGGACAAAAAGGCAGTGGGCATGGTTCGAACTCGGGATCTCATTATCGGAAAGCGTGCGCTCTACCAATCTTGACAAACCACATCCACATGAATAGTTACCTCAATGTGCATAGCGCGAAATCCTGAATATGCTAGTACAGGGAATTCGGTCAGATGACCCCTTGATCGACGCCTAGATCACAAATGAAATAGTAATCATATACAAATAATGTCCCCATACCCCGGTGTAATACTGGTTAATTCGAGTGCCCTCTTGTTTCGGAGATGCAAAGTGCAAAAATTAAATTGTTGAATCATAATATTGTTTCGATTTATATAGCGCCTATATGATTGATAATCAATTCTAAGCGCTTTACAATGATATTATTACCCCGGTCATAGGGTACAATGCAAACAAGCGCACATTGTGTGCACCATCTCCACTCCCTGGGAAGCATTCCTTCCAAGTGGCTCATGGGCATTGGGAAGATCGTTCACTTAAAGACTTTAACCTCCTACCGGGTCTCCAAATATACACCTGAGTAGAGAGCAGCAATAATTGTGGATAAATTGTCTTGCTGTAGGACAAAAGGCAGTGGGCATGGTTCGAACTCGGGATCTCATTATCGGAAAGCGTGCGCTCTACCAATCTTGACAAACCACATCCACATGAATAGTTACCTCAATGTGCATAGCGCGAAATCCTGAATATGCTAGTACAGGAATTCGGTCAGATGACCCCTTGATCGACGCCTAGATCACAAATGAAATAGTAATCATATACAAATAATGTCCCCATACCCCGGTGTAATACTGGTTAATTCGAGTGCCCTCTTGTTTCGGAGATGCAAAGTGCAAAAATAAATTTTGAATCATAATATTGTTTCGATTTATATAGCGCCTATATGATTGATAATCAATTCTAAGCGCTTTACAATGATATTATTACCCCGGTCATAGGGTACAATGCAAACAAGCGCACATTGTGCACCATCTCCACTCCCTGGGAGCATTCCTTCCAAGTGGCTCATGGGCATTGGGATCGTTCACTTAAAGACTTTAACCTCCTATATACCGGGTCTCCAAATACACACCTGAGTAGAGAGCAGCAATAATTGTGGATAAATTGTCTTGCTGTAGGACAAAAGGCAGTGGGCATGGTTCGAACTCGGGATCTCATTATCGGAAAGCGTGCGCTCTACCAATCTTGAAAAACCACATCCACATGAATAGTTACCTCAATGTGCATAGCGCGAAATCCTGAATATGCTAGTACAGGGAATTCGGTCAGATGACCCCTTGATCGACGCCTAGATCACAAATGAAATAGTAATCATATACAAATAATGTCCCCATACCCCGGTGTAATACTGGTTAATTCGAGTGCCCTCTTGTTTCGGAGATGCAAAGTGCAAAAATAAATTGTTGAATCATAATATTGTTTCGATTTATATAGCGCCTATATGATTGATAATCAATTCTAAGCGCTTTACAATGATATTACCCCGGTCATAGGATACAATGCAAACCAGCGCACATTGTGTGCACCATCTCCACTCCTGGGGAGCATTCCTTCCAAGTGGCTCATGGGCATTGAGAAGATCGTTCACTTAAAGACTTTAACCTCCTACCGGGTCTCCATGTACACACCTGAGTAGAGAGCAGCAATAATTGTGGATAAATTGTCTTGCTGTAGGACAAAAAGGCAGTGGGCATGGTTCGAACTCGGGATCTCATTATCGGAAAGCGTGCGCTCTACCTATCTTGACAAACCACATCCACATGAATAGTTACCTCAATGTGCATAGCGCGAAATCCTGAATATGCTAGTACAGGGAATTCGGTCAGATGACCCCTTGATCGACGCCTAGATCACAAATGAAATAGTAATCATATACAAATAATGTCCCCATACCCCGGTGTAATACTGGTTAATTCGAGTGCCCTCTTGTTTCGGAGATGCAAAGTGCAGAAACTAAATTGTTGAATCATAATATTGTTTCGATTTATATAGCGCCTATATGATTGATAATCAATTCTAAGCGCTTTACAATGATATTATTACCCCGGTCATAGGGTACAATGCAAACAAGCGCACATTGTGTGCACCATCTCCACTCCTGGGAGCATTCCTTCCAAGTGGCTCATGGGCATTGGAAGATCGTTCACTTAAAGACTTTAACCTCCTACCGGGTCCCCATGTACACACCTGAGTAGAGAGCAGCAATAATTGTGGATAAATTGTCTTGCTGTAGGACAAAAGGCAGTGGGCATGGTTCGAACTCGGGATCTCATTATCGGAAAGCGTGCGCTCTACCAATCTTGACAAACCACATCCACATGAATAGTTACCTCAATGTGCATAGCGCGAAATCCTGAATATGCTAGTACAGGAATTCGGTCAGATGACCCCTTGATCGACGCCTAGATCACAAATGAAATAGTAATCATATACAAATAATGTCCCCATACCCCGGTGTAATACTGGTTAATTCGAGTGCCCTCTTGTTTCGGAGATGCAAAGTGCAAAATTAAATTGTTGAATCATAATATTGTTTCGATTTATATAGCGCCTATATGATTGATAATCAATTCTAAGCGCTTTACAATGATATTATTACCCCGGTCATAGGATACAATGCAAACAAGCGCACATTGTGTGCACCATTTCCACTCCCTGGGGAGCATTCCTTCCAAGTGGCTCATGGGCATTGGGAAGATCGTTCACTTAAAGACTTTAACCTCCTACCGGGTCTCCATGTACACACCTGAGTAGAGCAGCAATAATTGTGGATAAATTGTCTTGCTGTAGGACAAAAGGCAGTGGGCATGGTTCGAACTCGGGATCTCATTATCGGAAAGCGTGCGCTCTACCAATCTTGAAAAACCACATCCACATGAATAGTTACCTCAATGTGCATAGCGCGAAATCCTGAATATGCTAGTACAGGGAATTCGGTCAGATGACCCCTTGATCGACGCCTAGATCACAAATGAAATAGTAATCATATACAAATAATGTCCCCATACCCCGGTGTAATACTGGTTAATTCGAGTGCCCTCTTGTTTCGGAGATGCAAAGTGCAAAATGAAATTTTGAATCATAATATTGTTTCGATTTATATAGCGCCTATATGATTGATAATCAATTCTAAGCGCTTTAACATGATATTATCACCCCGGTCATAGGGTACAATGCAAACAAGCGCACATTGCGTGCACCATCTCCACTCCCTTGGGAGCATTCCTTCCAAGTGGCTCATGGGCATTGAGAAGATCGTTCACTTAAAGACTTTAACCTCCTACCGGGTCTCCAAATATACACCTGAGTAGAGAGCAGCAATAATCATCGATAAATTGCTTGCCGAAGGACAAAAAGGCAGTGGGCATGGTTCGAACTCGGGATCTCATTATCGGAAAGCGTGCGCTCTACCAATCTTGACAAACCACATCCACATGAATAGTTACCTCAATGTGCATAGCGCGAAATCCTGAATATGCTAGTACAGGGAATTCGGTCAGATGACCCCTTGATCGACGCCTAGATCACAAATGAAATAGTAATCATATACAAATAATATCCCCATACCCCGTGTAATACTGGTTAATTCGAGTGCCCTCTTGTTTCGGAGATGCAAAGTGCAAAAATGAAATTTTGAATCATAATATTGTTTCGATTTATATAGCGCCTATATGATTGATAATCAATTCTAAGCGCTTTACAATGATATTATTACCCCGGTCATAGGATACAATGCAAACAAGCGCACATTGTGCACCATCTCCACTCCCTGGGAGCATTCCTTCCAAGTGGCTCATGGGCATTGGGAAGATCGTTCACTTAAGACTTTAACCTCCTACCGGGTCTCCAAATATACACCTGAGTAGAGAGCAGCAATAATTGTGGATAAATTGTCTTGTAGGACAAAAGGCAGTGGGCATGGTTCGAACTCGGGATCTCATTATCGGAAAGCGTGCGCTCTACCAATCTTGAAAAACCACATCCACATGAATAGTTACCTCAATGTGCATAGCGCGAAATCCTGAATATGCTAGTACAGGGAATTCGGTCAGATGACCCCTTGATCGACGCCTAGATCACAAATGAAATAGTAATCATATACAAATAATGTCCCCATACCCCGGTGTAATACTGGTTAATTCGAGTGCCCTCTTGTTTCGGAGATGCAAAGTGCAAACTGAAAGTTTTTAATTATGATATTGTTTCGATTTATATAGCGCCTATATGATTGATAATCAATTCTAAGCGCTTTACAATGATATTATTACCCCGGTCATAGGATACAATGCAAACCAGCGCACATTGTGTGCACCATCTCCACTCCTGGGAGCATTCCTTCCAAGTGGCTCATGGGCATTGGGAAGATCGTTCACTTAAAGACTTTAACCTCCTACCGGGTCCCCATGTACACACCTGAGTAGAGAGCAGCAATAATTGTGGATAAATTGTCTTGCTGTAGGACAAAAGGCAGTGGGCATGGTTCGAACTCGGGATCTCATTATCGGAAAGCGTGCGCTCTACCAATCTTGAAAAACCACATCCACATGAATAGTTACCTCAATGTGCATAGCGCGAAATCCTGAATATGCTAGTACAGGAATTCGGTCAGATGACCCCTTGATCGACGCCTAGATCACAAATGAAATAGTAATCATATACAAATAATGTCCCCATACCCCGGTGTAATACTGGTTAATTCGAGTGCCCTCTTGTTTCGGAGATGCAAAGTGCAAAAATTAAATTTTGAATCATAATATTGTTTCGATTTATATAGCGCCTATATGATTGATAATCAATTCTAAGCGCTTTACAATGATATTATTACCCCGGTCATAGGATACAATGCAAACCAGCGCACATTGTGTGCACCATCTCCACTCCCTGGGAGCATTCCTTCCAAGTGGCTCATGGGCATTGGGAAGATCGTTTACTTAAAGACTTTAACCTCCTACCGGGTCTCCAAATATACACCTGAGTAGAGAGCAGCAATAATTGTGGATAAATTGTCTTGCTGTAGGACAAAAGGCAGTGGGCATGGTTCGAACTCGGGATCTCATTATCGGAAAGCGTGCGCTCTACCAATCTTGACAAACCACATCCACATGAATAGTTACCTCAATGTGCATAGCGCGAAATCCTGAATATGCTAGTACAGGGAATTCGGTCAGATGACCCCTTGATCGACGCCTAGATCACAAATGAAATAGTAATCATATACAAATAATGTCCCCATACCCCGGTGTAATACTGGTTAATTCGAGTGCCCTCTTGTTTCGGAGATGCAAAGTGCAAAAATAAATTGTTGAATCATAATATTGTTTCGATTTATATAGCGCCTATGATTGATAATCAATTCTAAGCGCTTTACAATGATATTATTACCCCGGTCATAGGATACAATGCAAACCAGCGCACATTGTGTGCACCATCTCCACTCCCTGGGGAGCATTCCTTCCAAGTGGCTCATGGGCATTGGGAAGATCGTTCACTTAAAGACTTTAACTCCTACCGGGTCCCCATGTACACCTGAGTAGAGAGCAGCAATAATTGTGGATAAATTGTCTTGCTGTAGGACAAAAGGCAGTGGGCATGGTTCGAACTCGGGATCTCATTATCGGAAAGCGTGCGCTCTACCAATCTTGAAAAACCACATCCACATGAATAGTTACCTCAATGTGCATAGCGCGAAATCCTGAATATGCTAGTACAGGGAATTCGGTCAGATGACCCCTTGATCGACGCCTAGATCACAAATGAAATAGTAATCATATACAAATAATGTCCCCATACCCCGGTGTAATACTGGTTAATTCGAGTGCCCTCTTGTTTCGGAGATGCAAAGTGCAAAAATGAAATTTTGAATCATAATATTGTTTCGATTTATATAGCGCCTATATGATTGATAATCAATTCTAAGCGCTTTACAATGATATTATTACCCCGGTCATAGGATACAATGCAAACAAGCGCACATTGTGTGCACCATTTCCACTCCCTGGGAGCATTCCTTCCAAGTGGCTCATGGGCATTGAAGATCGTTCACTTAAAGACTTTAACCTCCTACCGGGTCTCCAAATATACACCTGAGTAGAGAGCAGCAATAATTGTCGATAAATTGCTTGCTGAAGGACAAAAGGCAGTGGGCATGGTTCGAACTCGGGATCTCATTATCGGAAAGCGTGCGCTCTACCAATCTTGACAAACCACATCCACATGAATAGTTACCTCAATGTGCATAGCGCGAAATCCTGAATATGCTAGTACAGGGAATTCGGTCAGATGACCCCTTGATCGACGCCTAGATCACAAATGAAATAGTAATCATATACAAATAATGTCCCCATACCCTGTGTAATACTGGTTAATTCGAGTGCCCTCTTGTTTCGGAGATGCAAAGTGCAAAAATGAAAGTTGAATCATAATATTGTTTCGATTTATATAGCGCCTATATGATTGATAATCAATTCTAAGCGCTTTACAATGATATTATTACCCCGGTCATAGGATACAATGCAAACAAGCGCACATTGTGCACCATCTCCACTCCCTGGGAGCATTCCTTCCAAGTGGCTCATGGGCATTGGGAAGATCGTTCACTTAAAGACTTTAACCTCCTACCGGGTCTCCAAATATACACCTGAGTAGAGAGCAGCAATAATTGTGGATAAATTGTCTTGCTGTAGGACAAAAAGGCAGTGGGCATGGTTCGAACTCGGGATCTCATTATCGGAAAGCGTGCGCTCTACCAATCTTGAAAAACCACATCCACATGAATAGTTACCTCAATGTGCATAGCGCGAAATCCTGAATATGCTAGTACAGGGAATTCGGTCAGATGACCCCTTGATCGACGCCTAGATCACAAATGAAATAGTAATCATATACAAATAATGTCCCCATACCCCGGTGTAATACTGGTTAATTCGAGTGCCCTCTTGTTTCGGAGATGCAAAGTGCAAAAATGAAAGTTTTGAATCATGATATTGTTTCGATTTATATAGCGCCTATATGATTGATAATCAATTCTAAGCGCTTTACAATGATATTATTACCCCGGTCATAGGATACAATGCAAACCAGCGCACATTGTGTGCACCATCTCCACTCCCTGGGAGCATTCCTTCAGAGTGGCTCATGGGCATTGGGAAGATCGTTCACTTAGTCCCCATGTACACACCTGAGTAGAGAGCAGCAATAATTGTGGATAAATTGTCTTGCTGTAGGACAAAAAGGCAGTGGGCATGGTTCGAACTCGGGATCTCATTATCGGAAAGCGTGCGCTCTACCAATCTTGAAAAACCACATCCACATGAATAGTTACCTCAATGTGCATAGCGCGAAATCCTGAATATGCTAGTACAGGGAATTCGGTCAGATGACCCCTTGATCGACGCCTAGATCACAAATGAAATAGTAATCATATACAAATAATGTCCCCATACCCCGGTGTAATACTGGTTAATTCGAGTGCCCTCTTGTTTCGGAGATGCAAAGTGCAAAAATTAAATTGTTGAATCATAATATTGTTTCGATTTATATAGCGCCTATATGATTGATAATCAATTCTAAGCGCTTTACAATGATATTATTACCCCGGTCATAGGATACAATGCAAACCAGCGCACATTGTGTGCACCATCTCCACTCCCTGGGGAGCATTCCTTCCAAGTGGCTCATGGGCATTGAGAAGATCGTTCACTTAAAGACTTTAACCTCCTACCGGGTCTCCAAATATACACCTGAGTAGAGAGCAGCAATAATTGTGGATAAATTGTCTTGCTGTAGGACAAAAGGCAGTGGGCATGGTTCGAACTCGGGATCTCATTATCGGAAAGCGTGCGCTCTACCAATCTTGACAAACCACATCCACATGAATAGTTACCTCAATGTGCATAGCGCGAAATCCTGAATATGCTAGTACAGGGAATTCGGTCAGATGACCCCTTGATCGACGCCTAGATCACAAATGAAATAGTAATCATATACAAATAATGTCCCCATACCCCTGTGTAATACTGGTTAATTCGAGTGCCCTCTTGTTTCGGAGATGCAAAGTGCAAAAATAAATTGTTGAATCATAATATTGTTTCGATTTATATAGCGCCTATATGATTGATAATCAATTCTAAGCGCTTTACAATGATATTATTACCCCGGTCATAGGATACAATGCAAACCAGCGCACATTGTGTGCACCATCTCCACTCCCTGGGAGCATTCCTTCCAAGTGGCTCATGGGCATTGGGAAGATCGTTCACTTAAAGACTTTAACCTCCTACCGGGTCTCCAAATATACACCTGAGTAGAGAGCAGCAATAATTGTGGATAAATTGTCTTGCTGAAGGACAAAAGGCAGTGGGCATGGTTCGAACTCGGGATCTCATTATCGGAAAGCGTGCGCTCTACCAATCTTGACAAACCACATCCACATGAATAGTTACCTCAATGTGCATAGCGCGAAATCCTGAATATGCTAGTACAGGGAATTCGGTCAGATGACCCCTTGATCGACGCCTAGATCACAAATGAAATAGTAATCATATACAAATAATGTCCCCATACCCCGGTGTAATACTGGTTAATTCGAGTGCCCTCTTGTTTCGGAGATGCAAAGTGCAAAAATTAAATTGTTGAATCATAATATTGTTTCGATTTATATAGCGCCTATATGATTGATAATCAATTCTAAGCGCTTTACAATGATATTATTACCCCGGTCATAGGATACAATGCAAACAAGCGCACATTGTGCACCATCTCCACTCCCTGGGAGCATTCCTTCCAAGTGGCTCATGGGCATTGAGAAGATCGTTCACTTAAAGACTTTAACCTCCTACCGGGTCTCCAAATATACACCTGAGTAGAGCAGCAATAATTGTGGATAAATTGTCTTGCTGTAGGACAAAAGGCAGTGGGCATGGTTCGAACTCGGATCTCATTATCGGAAAGCGTGCGCTCTACCAATCTTGACAAACCACATCCACATGAATAGTTACCTCAATGTGCATAGCGCGAAATCTTGAATATGCTAGTACAGGGAATTCGGTCAGATGACCCACTTGATCGACGCCTAGATCACAAATGAAATAGTAATCATATACAAATAATGTCCCCATACCCCGTGTAATACTGGTTAATTCGAGTGCCCTCTTGTTTCGGAGATGCAAAGTGCAAAAATGATTTTGAATCATAATATTGTTTCGATTTATATAGCGCCTATATGATTGATAATCAATTCTAAGCGCTTTACAATGATATTATTACCCCGGTCATAGGATACAATGCAAACAAGCGCACATTGTGTGCACCATCTCTCCCTGGGAGCTTTCCTTCCAAGTGGCTCATGGGCATTGGGAAGATCGTTCACTTAAAGACTTTAACCTCCTACCGGGTCTCCAAATATACACCTGAGTAGAGAGCAGCAATAATTGTGGATAAATTGTCTTGCTGAAGGACAAAAAGGCAGTGGGCATGGTTCGAACTCGGGATCTCATTATCGGAAAGCGTGCGCTCTACCAATCTTGACAAACCACATCCACATGAATAGTTACCTCAATGTGCATAGCGCGAAATCCTGAATATGCTAGTACAGGGAATTCGGTCAGATGACCCCTTGATCGACGCCTAGATCACAAATGAAATAGTAATCATATACAAATAATGTCCCCATACCCCGGTGTAATACTGGTTAATTCGAGTGCCCTCTTGTTTCGGAGATGCAAAGTGCAAAAATGAAAGTTTTGAATCATAATATTGTTTCGATTTATATAGCGCCTATATGATTGATAATCAATTCTAAGCGCTTTACAATGATATTATTACCCCGGTCATAGGATACAATGCAAACAAGCGCACATTGTGTGCACCATCTCCACTCCCTGGGAGCATTCCTTCCAAGTGGCTCATGGGCATTGGGAAGATCGTTCACTTAAAGACTTTAACCTCCTACCGGGTCTCCAAATATACACCTGAGTAGAGAGCAGCAATAATTGTGGATAAATTGTCTTGCTGTAGGACAAAAAGGCAGTGGGCATGGTTCGAACTCGGGATCTCATTATCGGAAAGCGTGCGCTCTACCAATCTTGACAAACCACATCCACATGAATAGTTACCTCAATGTGCATAGCGCGAAATCCTGAATATGCTAGTACAGGGAATTCGGTCAGATGACCCCTTGATCGACGCCTAGATCACAAATGAAATAGTAATCATATACAAATAATGTCCCCATACCCCGGTGTAATACTGGTTAATTCGAGTGCCCTCTTGTTTCGGAGATGCAAAGTGCAAAAATGAAATTTTGAATCATAATATTGTTTCGATTTATATAGCGCCTATATGATTGATAATCAATTCTAAGCGCTTTACAATGATATTATTACCCCGGTCATAGGATACAATGCAAACAAGCGCACATTGTGTGCACCATCTCCACTCCCTGGGAGCATTCCTTCCAAGTGGCTCATGGGCATTGGGAAGATCGTTCACTTAAAGACTTTAACCTCCTACCGGGTCTCCAAATATACACCTGAGTAGAGAGCAGCAATAATTGTGGATAAATTGTCTTGCTGTAGGACAAAAGGCAGTGGGCATGGTTCGAACTCGGGATCTCATTATCGGAAAGCGTGCGCTCTACCAATCTTGAAAAACCACATCCACATGAATAGTTACCTCAATGTGCATAGCGCGAAATCCTGAATATGCTAGTACAGGGAATTCGGTCAGATGACCCCTTGATCGACGCCTAGATCACAAATGAAATAGTAATCATATACAAATAATGTCCCCATACCCCGGTGTAATACTGGTTAATTCGAGTGCCCTCTTGTTTCGGAGATGCAAAGTGCAAAAATGAAAGTTTTGAATCATAATATTGTTTCGATTTATATAGCGCCTATATGATTGATAATCAATTCTAAGCGCTTTACAATGATATTATTACCCCGGTCATAGGATACAATGCAAACCAGCGCACATTGTGTGCACCATCTCCACTCCTGGGAGCATTCCTTCCAAGTGGCTCATGGGCATTGAGAAGATCGTTCACTTAAAGACTTTTTCCTACCGGGTCCCCATGTACACACCTGAGTAGAGAGCAGCAATAATTGTGGATAAATTGTCTTGCTGTAGGACAAAAGGCAGTGGGCATGGTTCGAACTCGGGATCTCATTATCGGAAAGCGTGCGCTCTACCAATCTTGAAAAACCACATCCACATGAATAGTTACCTCAATGTGCATAGCGCGAAATCCTGAATATGCTAGTACAGGGAATTCGGTCAGATGACCCCTTGATCGACGCCTAGATCACAAATGAAATAGTAATCATATACAAATAATGTCCCCATACCCCGGTGTAATACTGGTTAATTCGAGTGCCCTCTTGTTTCGGAGATGCAAAGTGCAAAAATTAAATTGTTGAATCATAATATTGTTTCGATTTATATAGCGCCTATATGATTGATAATCAATTCTAAGCGCTTTACAATGATATTATTACCCCGGTCATAGGATACAATGCAAACCAGCGCACATTGTGTGCACCATCTCCACTCCTGGGGAGCATTCCTTCCAAGTGGCTCATGGGCATTGAGAAGATCGTTCACTTAAAGACTTTAACCTCCTACCGGGTCTCCAAATATACACCTGAGTAGAGAGCAGCAATAATTGTCGATAAATTGCTTGCTGAAGGACAAAAAGGCAGTGGGCATGGTTCGAACTCGGGATCTCATTATCGGAAAGCGTGCGCTCTACCAATCTTGACAAACCACATCCACATGAATAGTTACCTCAATGTGCATAGCGCGAAATCCTGAATATGCTAGTAGAGGGAATTCGGTCAGATGACACCCTTGATCGACGCCTAGATCACAAATGAAATAGTAATCATATACAAATAATGTCCCCATACCCCGGTGTAATACTGGTTAATTCGAGTGCCCTCTTGTTTCGGAGATGCAAAGTGCAAAAATGAAAGTTTTGAATCATGATATTGTTTCGATTTATATAGCGCCTATATGATTGATAATCAATTCTAAGCGCTTTACAATGATATTATTACCCCGGTCATAGGATACAATGCAAACCAGCGCACATTGTGTGCACCATCTCCACTCCCTGGGGCATTCCTTCCAAGTGGCTCATGGGCATTGGGAAGATCGTTCACTTAAAGACTTTAACCTCCTACCGGGTCTCCAAATATACACCTGAGTAGAGAGCAGCAATAATTGTGGATAAATTGTCTTGCTGTAGGACAAAAGGCAGTGGGCATGGTTCGAACTCGGGATCTCATTATCGGAAAGCGTGCGCTCTACCAATCTTGACAAACCACATCCACATGAATAGTTACCTCAATGTGCATAGCGCGAAATCCTGAATATGCTAGTACAGGGAATTCGGTCAGATGACCCCTTGATCGACGCCTAGATCACAAATGAAATAGTAATCATATACAAATAATGTCCCCATACCCCTGTGTAATACTGGTTAATTCGAGTGCCCTCTTGTTTCGGAGATGCAAAGTGCAAAAATGAAAGTTTTGAATCATGATATTGTTTCGATTTATATAGCGCCTATATGATTGATAATCAATTCTAAGCGCTTTACAATGATATTATTACCCCGGTCATAGGATACAATGCAAACCAGCGCACATTGTGTGCACCATCTCCACTCCCTGGGGAGCTTTCCTTCCAAGTGGCTCATGGGCATTGAGAAGATCGTTCACTTAAAGTCTTTAACCTCCTACCGGGTCCCCATGTACACACCTGAGTAGAGAGCAGCAATAATTGTGGATAAATTGTCTTGCTGTAGGACAAAAAGGCAGTGGGCATGGTTCGAACTCGGGATCTCATTATCGGAAAGCGTGCGCTCTACCAATCTTGAAAACCACATCCACATGAATAGTTACCTCAATGTGCATAGCGCGAAATCCTGAATATGCTAGTACAGAATTCGGTCAGATGACCCCTTGATCGACGCCTAGATCACAAATGAAATAGTAATCATATACAAATAATGTCCCCATACCCCGGTGTAATACTGGTTAATTCGAGTGCCCTCTTGTTTCGGAGATGCAAAGTGCAAAAATTAAATTGTTGAATCATAATATTGTTTCGATTTATATAGCGCCTATATGATTGATAATCAATTCTAAGCGCTTTACAATGATATTATTACCCCGGTCATAGGATACAATGCAAACCAGCGCACATTGTGTGCACCATCTCCACTCCCTGGGGAGCATTCCTTCCAAGTGGCTCATGGGCATTGAGAAGATCGTTCACTTAAAGACTTTAACCTCCTACCGGGTCTCCAATATACACCTGAGTAGAGAGCAGCAATAATTGTGGATAAATTGTCTTGCTGAAGGACAAAAAGGCAGTGGGCATGGTTCGAACTCGGGATCTCATTATCGGAAAGCGTGCGCTCTACCAATCTTGACAAACCACATCCACATGAATAGTTACCTCAATGTGCATAGCGCGAAATCCTGAATATGCTAGTACAGGGTTCGGTCAGATGACCCCTTGATCGACGCCTAGATCACAAATGAAATAGTAATCATATACAAATAATGTCCCCATACCGCTGTAATACTGGTTAATTCGAGTGCCCTCTTGTTTCGGAGATGCAAAGTGCAAAAATTAAATTGTTGAATCATAATATTGTTTCGATTTATATAGCGCCTATATGATTGATAATCAATTCTAAGCGCTTTACAATGATATTATTACCCCGGTCATAGGATACAATGCAAACCAGCGCACATTGTGTGCACCATCTCCACTCTCTGGGAAGCATTCCTTCAAGTGGCTCATGGGCATTGGGAAGATCGTTCACTTAAAGACTTTAACCTCCTACCGGGTCTCCAAGTATACACCTGAGTAGAGAGCAGCAATAATTATCGATAAATTAGCTTGCCGAAGGACAAAAGGCAGTGGGCATGGTTCGAACTCGGGATCTCATTATCGGAAAGCGTGCGCTCTACAAATCTTGACAAACCACATCCACATGAATAGTTACCTCAATGTGCATAGCGCGAAATCCTGAATATGCTAGTACAGGAATTCGGTCAGATGACCCCTTGATCGACGCCTAGATCACAAATGAAATAGTAATCATATACAAATAATGTCCCCATACCCCTGTGTAATACTGGTTAATTCGAGTGCCCTCTTGTTTCGAGATGCAAAGTGCAAAAATTAAATTGTTGAATCATAATATTGTTTCGATTTATATAGCGCCTATATGATTGATAATATCATGATTCAAAACTTTCATTTTTTGCACACCATCTCCAACTGAAGAACCAGCTGTATTATTACACAGGGGTATGGGATGTCATTATATATGATTACTATTTTATTTGTGATCATGGAGTCGTCTGACCGGAGACCTGTTCTATTCAGGATTTCGCGCTGTTACACGATAATTCCATGTGGATGTGGTTTATCAAGATTAAATTTTGCACGCTTCCGATAAGGAAAAATAGCGTAGGCGTATAAGCAATATGAAATATTTCTCTTTTGGGGTTTCTAGTGTAAAGAGCGTATGGTGGCTACGCCCATTGTCAACTTATTACGCATATCCCTTATTACTTCAGATTACTCCCGAAATATAGGATCTACGTGGCGACATTCCCAGCAATGCTTATTAGGAACATTTCAAGGCTAGGAACATTTCAGAGCTCTTATTTCCCCACATGAGGTAACTATTTATGTGGATGTGGTTTGTCAAGATTGGTAGAGAGCACGCTTTTCGATAATGAGATCCCGAGTTCGAACCATGCCCACTACCTTTTTGTTCTTCAGCAAGACAATTTATCAAAATTATTGCTGCTCCTACTCAGGTGTATACTTGGAGACCCGGTAGGATAACAAGTGAACGATCTCAATGCCCGAGCCTTGGTGGCCTCCCAAGTGTAATGCCCATAGAGAGATGCTTATTAATCATATTAGGCGCTATATAAATCTAAACATTATTATTATTATTATTATTTACATAACTTATTATAGTTAACTAATTTTGCTATTATACCAGATTATGACCATCTCTGATTCAAAATACATAGAATCAATAACTTTCGGGAAATAGTCGTTTATGTTGGTATTTCTTAACTCATACCAATCAGGATTCCGTCGGCGTTCTTGCGACGTGCATTTAATAATCTTAACATTTCTGGACAACCATATTTCAACGGCTCACGGGGCCCTGCTCCTTAGGCCCATGAAGAGACTATCGGGCCCTTCTTCACCAACCATTGTATGGTTTCTTGTGTAAGTGCTTACCAGGTTGGTACGTGTTAACAACTGAACAATGCTCGATCACTTTCCATGACATAAGGATATACATGTAAAACATGTTGCATTACCCTCCCCATTACACTCCCCACTAGCAGGGGAGGGTGGGGGGGGGGAGGGGGCTGTGTCCCTCAAAACTCTATAATTATCTAGATCATGTATATAGATGCTGTTCATCCATGCTGCATGGAAATGAATACAAATCATCGAATGTTTCGAAGGCACGGTTCATTGGATACCTGTGCGTAAGCGTATAAAGCATGACATTAAAACATATGTACAAATATGAAATATTGCTCTTTTGGAGATTAATTTCTAGTTTAAAGAGCCTATGGTGACTACGCCCTACTGTCTACTTATAACGCATATCCCTTATTACTCCAGATTACTGCAGTAATAGGACTACGTGGCGACCTTCCCAGCAAGGTTTTATTAGGAACATTTTAAGGCTATAGGAACATTTCAGAGCTCTTATTTCCTATTCATGTGGATGTGGTTTGTCAAGATTGGTAGAGCGCACGCTTTCCGATAATGAGATCGAGTTCGAACCATGCCCACTGCCTTTTGTCCTTCAGCAAGACAATTTATCCATAATTATTGCTGCTCTCTACTCAGGTGTATAAATCGGGACCCGCGGTAGGAGGTGGAATCCTTTATGTGAACAATCTTCTCAATGCCCATGAGCCGCTTGAATGCTCCCCAGGGAGCGAAGATGTAACGCGCTTAGAGATGTGGAGATGTAAATTATTCATAACTTATTATAGTTAACAAATTATGTTATTTACCAGATTATGACCAACTCTCATTCAATATAATAATCCAATAACTTTGGGGCCCAGTCGTGTGAATCCCATTGATATTGCAATGTTGGTATTCCTTACCTGATACCAATCAGGGTTCAGTCGACGTTCTTGCAACGTGCATTTAATAATCTTAACATTTCTGGACAACACTATTTCGACGGCTCACGGGGGCCTTGCTCCCGTTGCCCATGAATAGACTATTAGCGGACCCCTCTTTGCCAACCATTGTATGGTTTCTTGTGAAAGTGCTAACCAGGTTGGTACATGTTTACAACTGAACAATGCTCGTTGACTTTCCAGGCCATTCTGATGTTTAAAAAAATGCGTTACGCCACCCCCACACTCTCCACAAGCGGGGGAGATCATTCAAAACTATGTATCTAGATCATGTAGATGATCCATATGAATGCTGCTTTGAAAAACTTTGCGTATTCGTATAAAGCATGAAATTAAAACGTATGTATATAAATATGAAATAGTGTTCTTTGGGGGTTCCAGCAAATGGCGTATGGTGGCTACTCATAACGCAAATCCGTTTTACTCCAGATTACTGCCAAAATATCTGGTAGGATCTACGTGGCGACCTTCTCAGTTCAGATATCTTATCCCCCATTGTTATGCCTTCCCCTTTTCTCCCTCCCGATACTAGTCCCATTCTCCGTTCATTATAATAAAAACCCTAAAACCAAGGAGGTAACATGTACTGCTTTATTTCCCTATCAGCTAACCTCCACCTTGGTTACCATTCCATCCAGAAAACATTACTATGCCCCCCCTCATTCCCCTCAACAGTAGTCACATTCTCTGTTCATATCTGAATAAAAACCCCTAAAACCCAAGGAGGTAACATTTATACTTTATATCCCCTTATCCAGACCTACCCCCCCCCCTCCCCCGGCTACTCCTAGCCATCCATAACACATTGTTACGCCATGCCTTTTCTCACCTCCCGACACTAGTCCCATTCTCGGTTCATTATAATAAACCCCCCAAACCAAGATGGTAACATATACTGCTTTATATCCACCTATACAGCATCCCTCCCCCTTGGTTACCCCTTGCTATCCATAACACATGGTTATGCCCTCCCCCTTCTCCCTCCTGATGGTCATTCATAACTCTATTATCTAGATATTCTTTATCCATGCTGCATGTAACTGAATACAAATCATCGAATGTTTGAAGGCACGGATCATTGAAAACCTGTGGGTAAGCGTATAAAGCATGACATTAAAACATAACTTATGTATACACATATGAAATATTGCTCTAATTTGGGGGTTTCTAGTTTAAAGAGCGTATGGTGGCTACGCCCCACTGTCAACTTATAGCGCATACCCCTTATTACTTCAGATTACTCCCGAAATATAGGTTCTACGTGGCGACCTTCCCAGCAAGGCTATGTTAGGAACATTTCTGAGCTCATATTTCCCCGCTGGAATTGAGATTGCATTGTGGTTATTCCTTAACTGATACCATTCAGCCAGGGTTCCGTCGGTGTTCTTGCAACGTGCATTTTATAATCTGAACATTTCTGGACAATAATTTTTAAACAGCTCACGGGGACAGCTTAACATGAGGCTCCGTACTGGAGTTGGCAGATTTATTGCCAACAATAGCCCCTTTCCTGCCTGCACCTGTTGCTCACTTGAGCAAACGGCTGCCCACATCATACACGACTGCCCCATCCTCGGCCCACCAAACCCAAACCCCAAACTTTAATAACTTTGGACTGACACAATTCATTAGATAGGCTTGCGCGATGTTGCTAAATTTCTGAAGCTTCTGAAGAAGAATACTTGTTGATTTCCGTTCCATTCGCATATATAAAACATTTCGCATTACTTCCCCCCCCCCACCCTCCCCACAAGGGGGTTCATTCATAACTCTATTATCTAAATTGTGTAGATGTTCTTTATCCATGCTGCATGAAACTGAATACAATCATCAAATGTTTTATGGCACGGATCATTGAAAACCTGTGCGTATGTGTATAAAGCATATAGTTTTTAAAGAGGACGCGGAAATTTACCAGTAATACAGGGGTATGCGCACGATATTTGTATATAATCATAGGTTTTCCCATCCATTTTCAAACGATCGTCATTCAATTTCATTAATTGTTAACTTCAATTTCGTGCGGAAAGTTTTTCGCCGGTCATATGTTCATTTCCGTCCTTGCGCACACAATTTCGTTCTTTCGCAATCTAGTTCATCATTGTACCGATCATTTTAGTCAAAACGTATTCAATTTCGTCCAGTCGCTCCTGCCGGTTGTAAAGATTGACGTGCTTGACACGTGTGCCAAATATGAAAGTGGTTGAATATATAATAAAGAAATAAGACAGTGGGCCCTATTAGCACCCCTCTTTGACAGAGGCGGCCCTCCTGGAGGGGGGCAAGGGGACACAGTGCCCCACAATTTTTCAAGCACCCGAAAAGTGCCCCTTTTTACATAGGAAAAGTGCCCCCTTAACTTTGTAAGAAGTGCCCCTTTTTACATAGGAATAGTACCCCTCTTAGTTTGACAAGTGTCCCTATTAATTTGTAAAATTGCCCTTCCCTTTTACCTGTGATAAGTGCCTTTATTTTCACACGTGCCCCTTTTCCTTCGACAAGTTCCCATTTTCCTTTGCAAAGTGTCCATTTTACATTCTCATAAGTGCCCTTCTGAATCTCTATAGGAAGTGCTCCGTTTCAGGTACGAAATTGCCTTTTTCACTTTTGATAAGTGCCCCCTTCATCTTGGATAATTGCCCTATTCAAATCTGAGAGGTGCCTCTTTTACTGTGACAAGTGCCCCTTTTCCTCTGTAAGAAGTGCCCCTTTTCCTTGTTATACAGTACACGCCGAAAATCTCCGCAACACGATTACACGATATATTTTGTGGATTACACGGTTTACACGATTCACCTGAATCGTGTAACCGTGTAATCGTGTAGATTTACACGATTGAAGACTGTCGCTCTGAATCGTGTAAACGTGTAAATAGTTAAGTGCATTGGTGGGATGATTCGACCAGATGCAACAAACGTGTAACTGTGTAATCGTGTAAATTTACACGATTGAAGACTGCCGCTCTGAATCGTGTAATCGTGTAAATAGTTATAATGGTTATGAGGGCATTGGTAGGATGATTCGGCCAGCTGCAACAACCGTTTAATCGTGTCTTGCTTACACCACTTGCTTAAACCACGTAATTGCTTTATACACCACTTACTTACATCAAGTAATTACTGTACTTTATATTTATGAATAAACCTTATCACTTTCTACTAACCTGTATCGTATAGAAAGAGGAATAGAAGACACGATAGATGAGATAGTAAAGGAAAAAAGATAGCTACGAGGAGAAGGGAAGGAAAATGATGTTTGAAAGGGCATGATAAAGATAAGGAAAAAACTATGCAAGAGAGAAAAAAAGAAAACGAAAAAAAGAGTTGACCGGAAGAAAAGAGAGAGTGAAATAAAGTGATAGGAATAAAGACGGGCGAAAGAGAGAGAGAGAGGGGGATGAAAAAAGCATTAGTTGAAAGAAAATGGGCACCGATCAGATTTTAATAGGGGCATTTATCGGAGTTGATGGGGGCATTTATCAAAAGTGAAGAGGGGCACTTCTAGTACCTAAAGAGGGTTACCTACTAGAGATTAAAAAGGACACATATGAGAATGGAAAATGGACACTTATTGCAAAGGAAAATAGGAACTCGTCGAAGGAAAAGGGGCACGTGTCAAAATAAAAGGGGCACTTATCAGAGTTGAAAAGGGAAGGGGCACTTTACAAATTAAAAGGGGCAAATGTCAGAGAAAATGGGGACTTTTTCTACGTACAAAGGGGCACTTTTGGGGTAGTTGAAAAAGTGGGGGCACTGCTAAACGTAACGCAAAGACAGTTGGCCATTCACTTATTCTATATCATTCTCGGCTTGCTCCCCGTAATACCTATTGTTCAGGGATCCTATGTTCAAGGGGGATCCCCCCTGAACAAAAGGTATTATGTAAGGATCTCTGCCTGTAGCTAGGGTCAATGGCAGGCCACATTCAGAGTAAGCTTCTTTTATGTGACAGGAAGTGTGCTATTAAGCCTTGACCGTAGCTCTCCATACATGTATAGCTGAATGCAATGTTGTAAAGGGTAATTTACGAAAAGAGGAAAGCCAAAAATGGAAAGCCAAAATAATGATGATCATGACATAAAAAGGGAAGGGGAACTTTTACAAATAGGGGCACTCGTCAAAGTAAAATGAAACTTTTCCTATGTACAAAGGGCACTTCTTACAAAGTTGAAAGGGCACTTGTTCTATGTAAAAGAAGCACTTTGGGGTACTTGAACAATTGTGGGGAGGGGGCACTGTACCGCTAGCTAAACATAACACAAGACAGTTTTCCACTCACTTATTCTATTCTTTCTCGGCTTGCTACTGTTCTGTGTAGCAGTGGCGGATCCAGGGTGGGGGCTTGGGCCCCCACCCCTGGCAAAATTAATCATAAAAAAGATGGTAACGAAAAAAAAATCTATAAAAATAAAAGGCGGGCCCCCACCCCTGGGAAAAAAAAAGTATAAAATAAAGATGGTAACCACAATTTTACCATTTTCTCTTTTTTTGCTAAGGGGGCTGTTGTTGAGTAAAACAAAAATAGTGCTCACTACCCCCCCCCCTCCCCCGCTTATGCGCCGCCAAATTTTTTCTCATGAATTGGGGTCTCTCCCCCGTGAATAAATAATTATGTGAATAAAATGTTTACAAAAGTAATTAAATAGAAAATCATGTACAATTATATAATACAATAAACATGTACAAATAAGATGAGAAATATATAGTAAATATTTTTCAATAAATTAGAGGTAATTTAGAACGCAGGAGACCACCATCGTGAGCGGTTGGGCTGGAGATGGATGTCGGCCTCATACAAAAAAAAGAATTGGCGACATAACTCTCTTGGGAAAAATGAGTGATCATGTGGGTGCAGTGCAAGTGCAGAAAGCAATTGCATGATAAAGAATAAAATAAGTCACGATTGTATTATACTAACTTAAAGAGTGAGGAGCGTATGATTGTATTATTTGTCGTTTAAGTGTAGCTTTTAAGGAGTAGATGGTTGAACAAGACTTTATGTTGTCGGAAAATTATTTCAAATGTCCGGACCAGAATGTCTAACAGATTTGTGTGTTACTGATAATTTGGGATTTGTAGGATGGAAGTTTCCAGATATGCGAGTAGGGTATGAATGAACAGAAGTATTAAACCTAAACATGTTATCAAAGGATGGTGGAAGTTGATTATAAATATATTAAAACATAATGACTGCTACCTGAATAGTGTTCAAATCGATTTTTTTATTATTTTTGTTTAGTGTTTTAGGTTTATAGAATAAAGGATCATGCAGTGTGAGCTAAGGAATGCGAACCTGTACAAATACGTATGGCTTTCTTTGCAGTTTAAAAATAGAATTAATTTTTGTCGAACCACAATTTGCCCATACACTATTACAATATGTTATATACGGAAAACTAGCGTATTATATGTTAGGAATAAGGTGGCATGGGGTAGAAGGTTGTACCTACAAATCATATATCCCTCAGAAAGATTTTATTTTATTTTATTTTGTAATTAAAGATTACGCGCTGGACAGATTTTCATCAATTAAACAGTATTTTATAGAACCCCAATAAAACAATTTTTAATATAAACTATGTCTATGACATATGCTTGACTCATCTACATTATATTTTTTCCAGTTACGTGAGGAAATTTATACTAGTTATAACGTTGTTACGTTTGCCCCCTAGGAGAGCGGCCATATTTTTTTTATTTTTTGTATCCTAGCATTAAATTTCGACCTTGAAATTTCGCCTAATGCAGGCCTAAAATCTTATTTGTTGACCATTTAAAAATGACAGTGATACAACAAGCACATATTTGTCCAGAATTTTTGTTTAGGTAATTGAAGATTTTACTCCCGTGCCCCAAAACCGATGTTTTGGCTGTAAAAAGTTCCTAGATGTATTGACCTGCCTACCCTCAGGGCAGCATGTCGGGCAATGAAATGCGCATGCTCCGTGCAGGGCGTATACGTACAGCGCGTTTCTACTAGGGGTGGAGCCGCTGTTACATTTGCCCCGTGTTACTTTTATCCCCTTGAACATAGGATCCCCTGAACAATAGGTATTATGTAATGATCTACAACACTGCCTGTAGCTAGGGCAACGACCTTTGTCCCCGGCGAGGGTCAATGGCAGGCTACATTCAGAGTAAGCTTCTTTTGTATGTGACAGGAAGTGTGCCATTATACCTTGACCGTAGCTCTTCATACATGTAGCTGAATGCAATGTTGTAAAAGGTAATTTACGAAAATGAGGAAAGCCAAAAAAGCAATAAGTAATCAAAGTATAATTGTTTGTGACCCTTTTCAAGCTGCCAATGACGTAAAACATATCAGCCAAGGCCCGGAACTCTCGTGGGAAAAAAATGACGCTCCTCGCCCTCTCATATGGATAATGACGGAATAAAATACATAATATATCGATAAATATATTATAGTAACGAATGAGCTGGTGAACATAATTCTAGTTGGTACTGCCTTGTATTGTAAAAGTATCACAACATACTCAGTTATGTTAGCCCTCCTTTAAGTTTTGTAATAATTCTTGTTTATTTACAATTTAGGAATAAAAAAAATCCCCCCTTCCTTCGATCGTCGTTCATCGCTTTTTTCTTTTTTCTCACCGAGGATTAAATCCGAGAGTAATTTTCGGGAAGTGGACTGATTTTTTTAATTTTTTACAGTCTAAAAATAAAACTAGATACACACACCGCAATTAAAAATATGTAAGAGAGACAGAAAGAGTAATCTCCCCTCGTCCCCGTTGTCCTCGTTCAACCCTCCCTCCCTTCTCGATCAGCTCTTGGCTATTCCCGCTTCTACTGAACAAGACTTCCTAACCTGCTCACCATCACCACTGAAAATAAATTGTAACACAATTCCAGTGAGCAATCGAATCGTGTAAATTTTGAAACGTGTAATCGTGTTGCGGAGATTTTCGGCGTGCAAATTACACGATTACACGATTCGACCTGAATTGAGGAATCGTGTAATTTTACACGATTACACGTTTACACGATTCAAATTTCGCTTAAGTGGCAAAAGACGAATCGTGTAAAAATAAATGGTTACACGATTCCAGCGAGCAATCGAATCGTGTAAATTTTGAATCGTGTAATCGTGTTGCGGAGATTTTCGGCGTGTACTGTAGCTACCCCCATTTTAACTCGGATAAGCGCACCATATATTTTCACATGTGCCCCTTTACCTTTCTAATAAGTGCCCCTTTTCTAATGAAAAGTGCCCCCATTACAAAAAGAGCCCCTTCCCTTATCATAAATGCCCCTTTTCATCTCTGGTAAATGACCCTTTTAGGGACGAGAAGTTACTCCTATTATCTTCAGATAAGTACCCGCTTCACCTCCGATAAATGCCCCTTTAAAATCTGATCGGTGCCCATTTTCTTTCAACAAATGCACATTTTCCTTTATTATAAGTGCCCCTTTTTCATTCACATAAGTGCCCCTTTTCATATTTGGTCGTTGCCCATTTTCAGGTGCGATAATTGCTTCTTTTCACCTTTGATAATTTCCTTTTTAACAATGATACGTGCCCCTTTTCCTTTCTAATAAGGGACCTATCCCCTTTTCATAAATGCCCTTTTCACCTTAAATGCCCCTATCAAAACCTGATGGGGCCCCTTTCCGTCGACAAATGCCCATTTCCTATTCTCATGACTGACTTTTTCATCCCTGGTGAGTGACTCTTTTGAAGTTGTAAGAAATGCCCCATTTTCACCTGTGATAATTACTTTTTGTACTGACACATGCTCCTTTTCGTTTCTGATAAGTGTCCCTTTTCCTCTCATCATTAAACACGCCCCTAATTTCAAGAGACTAAGAGCAATTTTCCCCCAAAGCTCGCTCGCTACGCTCCCACGCATTTATATAGATTATATACATATGTTACTAAAGGTCTTTTCTTTGCTTATAACCCCACCAGGATGGTTTTTTTTCTTCTTCTTTATAAGATGTAATTTTTCGCACTGCCATCTCACAAATCTTAAACTTTTTCCTCACTCGCTTCGCTCGCTCGCAAATAAATTGTCAGACCATCACACCCAGCTGCAAAGTATGATGCTTAAGCAATTTCTTGTATGGTGTATAAAGTGAAACAAATATAGAAATCATCCCTGATAATGTAATCACAATGGAGGGGTATATACCAATTTCTAAAAAAATTGTATATTTTGCTTTTAGATTTCCCTTTGTAGGTGCCCCTTTTTTTTCTTCTAGAAAGTGCCCTTTTTTCTTGATGCCCCCTACTTTGGAAGTCGCTCGGCCCTTGCCTTCGACCATAATAGCTTGGGCTTGATAGGGTATATTTACATACACCAGTTATGGGGACATTTATATACACTGGTTATGGGGACATTTATATATATATCGCGTTATGGGGACATATATATATACCGCGTTATGGGGACATTTATATATATACCGCGTTATGGCGACATTTATATATACCGCGTTATGGGGACATTTATATATACCGGTTTATGGGGACAAATGTCCGCGCAACTAAGTCTGGTACAGACAGAATAATTTTGGTCATTCATAACTCTATTATCTAGATCATGTAGATATTCTTTATCCATGCTGCATGTAACTGAATACAAATCCTCGAATGTTTTGAAGGCACGGATCATTGAAAACCTGTGGGTAAGCGTATAAAGCATGACATTAAAACATAACTTATGTATACACATATGAAATATTGCTCTAATTTGGGGTTTCTAGTTTAAAGAGCGTATGGTGGCTACGCCCCACTGTCAACTTATAACGCATATTCCTTATTACTTCAGATTACTCCCGAAATATAGGTTCTACGTGGCGACCTTCCCAGCAAGGCTATGTTAGGAACATTTCTGAGCTCATATTTCCCGCTGGAATTGAGATTGCATTGTGGTTATTCCTTAACTGATACCATTCAGCCAGGGTTCCGTCGGTGTTCTTGCAACGTGCATTTTATAATCTGAACATTTCTGGACAATAATTTTTAAACAGCTCACGGGGACAGCTTAACATGAGGCTCCGTACTGGAGTTGGCAGATTTAATGCCAACATTAGACCCTCTCCTGCTTGCACCTGTAATACAGGGGTATGCGCACGATATTTGTATATAATCATAGGTTTTCCTATCCATTTTCAAACGATCGTCATTCAATTTCATTAATTGTTAACTTCAATTTCGTGCGGAAAGTTTTTCGCCGGTCATATGTTCAATTCCGTCCTTGCGCACACAATTTCGTTCTTTCGCAATCTAGTTCATCATTGTACCGATCATTTTAGTCAAAACGTATTCAATTTCGTCCAGTCGCTCATGCCGGTTGTAAAGGTTGATGTGCTTGACACGTGTGCCAAATATGAAAGTGGTTGAATATATAATAAAGAAATAAGACAGTGGGCCCTATTAGCACCCCCTTCGACAGAGACGGCCCTCCCGGAGGGGGGGGGGGCAAGAGGGCACAGTGCCCCACCATTTTTCAAGCACCCGAAAAGTGCACCTTTTTACATAGGAATAGTGCCCCTCTTAGTTTGACAAGTGC
Organism: Mesocentrotus franciscanus; assembly: GCA_037976565.1. NCBI lineage: Eukaryota > Metazoa > Echinodermata > Echinoidea > Camarodonta > Strongylocentrotidae > Mesocentrotus > Mesocentrotus franciscanus. The sequence goes on from CP137685.1 coordinate 4,404,148, forward strand.
CCCTATTAATTTGTAAAATTGTCCCTTCCCCTTTTCACCTGTGATAAGTGCCCCTTTTATTTTCACACGTGCCCCTTTTCCTACGACAAGTTCCCATTTTCCTTTGCAAAAGTGTCCATTTTACATTCTCATAAGTGCCCTTCTTAATCTCTATAGGAAGTGCTCCGTTTCAGGTACGAGAATTGCCCTTTTCACTTTTGATAAGTGCCCCTTCATCTTGGATAATTGCCCTATTCAAATCTGAGAGGTGCCTCTTTTACTGTGAAAAGTGCCCCTTTTCCTCTGTAAGAAGTGCCCTTTCCTTTTATAGCTACCCCATTTTAACTCGGATAAGCGCACCATATATTTTCACATGTGCCCCATTACCTTTCTAATAAGTGCCCCTTTTCTAATGAAAAGTGCCCCCATTACAAAAAGAGCCCCTTCCCCTTATCATAAATGCCCCTTTTCATCTCTGGTAAATGACCCTTTTCAGGGAGGAGAAGTTACTCCTTTATCTTCAGATAAGTGCCCGCTTCACCTCCGATAAATGCCCCTTTAAAATCTGATCGGTGCCCATTTTCTTTCAACAAATGCACATTTTCCTTTATTATAAGTGCCCCTTTTTCATTCACATAAGTGCCCCTTTTCATATCTGGTCGTTGCCCATTTTCAGGTGCGATAAGTGCCTCTTTTCACCTTTGATAATTTCCTTTTTAACAATGATACGTGCCCCTTTTCCTTTCTAATAAGGGACCTATCCCCTTTTCATAAATGCCCTTTTCACCTTAAATGCCCCTATCAAAACCTGATGGGGGCCCCTTTTCCGTCGACAAATGCCCATTTCCTATTCTCATGACTGACTTTTTTCATCCCTGGTGAGTGACTCTTTTGAAGTTGTAAGAAATGCCCCATTTTCACCTCTGATAATTACTTTTTGTACTGACACATGCTCCTTTTCGTTTCTGATAAGTGTCCCCTTTTCCTCTCATCATTAAACACGCCCCTAATTTCAAGAGACTAAGAGCAATTTTCCCCCAAAGCTCGCTCGCTACGCTCCCACGCATTTATATAGATTATATACTTATGTTACTAAAGGTCTTTTCTTTGCTTATAACCCCACCAGGATGGTTTTTTTTCTTCTTTATAAGATGTAATTTTTCGCACTGCCATCTCACAAATCTTAAACTTTTTCCTCACTCGCTTCGCTCGCTCGCAAATAAATTGTCAGACCATCACACCCAGCTGCAAAGTATGATGCTTAAGCAATTTCTTGTATGGTGTATAAAGTGAAACAAATATAGAAATCATCCCTGATAATGTAATCACAATGGAGGGTATATACCAATTTCTAAAAAATTGTATATTTTGCTTTTAGATTTCCCTTTGTAGGTGCCCCTTTTTTTTCTAGAAAGTGCCCTTTTTCTTGATGCCCCCTACTTTGGAAGTCGCTCGGCCCTTGCCTTCGACCATAATAGCTTGGGCTTGATAGGGTATATTTACATACACCAGTTATGGGGACATTTATATACACTGGTTATGGGGACATTTATATATATATCGCGTTATGGGGACATATATATATACCGCGTTATGGGGACATTTATATATATACCGCGTTATGGGGACATTTATATATACCGCGTTATGGGGACATTTATATATACCGGTTTATGGGGACAAATGTCCGCGCAACTAAGTCTGGTACAGACAGACTAATTTTGGTCATTCATAACTCTATTATCTAGATCATGTAGATATTCTTTATCCATGCTGCATGTAACTGAATACAAATCCTCGAATGTTTTGAAGGCACGGATCATTGAAAACCTGTGGGTAAGCGTATAAAGCATGACATTAAAACATAACTTATGTATACACATATGAAATATTGCTCTAATTTGGGGTTTCTAGTTTAAAGAGCGTATGGTGGCTACGCCCCACTGTCAACTTATAACGCATATTCCTTATTACTTCAGATTACTCCCGAAATATAGGTTCTACGTGGCGACCTTCCCAGCAAGGCTATGTTAGGAACATTTCTGAGCTCATATTTCCCCGCTGGAATTGAGATTGCATTGTGGTTATTCCTTAACTGATACCATTCAGCCAGGGTTCCGTCGGTGTTCTTGCAACGTGCATTTTATAATCTGAACATTTCTGGACAATAATTTTTAAACAGCTCACGGGGACAGCTTAACATGAGGCTCCGTACTGGAGTTGGCAGATTTAATGCCAACATTAGACCCTCTCCTGCTTGCACCTGTAATACAGGGGTATGCGCACGATATTTGTATATAATCATAGGTTTTCCTATCCATTTTCAAACGATCGTCATTCAATTTCATTAATTGTTAACTTCAATTTCGTGCGGAAAGTTTTTCGCCGGTCATATGTTCAATTCCGTCCTTGCGCACACAATTTCGTTCTTTCGCAATCTAGTTCATCATTGTACCGATCATTTTAGTCAAAACGTATTCAATTTCGTCCAGTCGCTCATGCCGGTTGTAAAGGTTGATGTGCTTGACACGTGTGCCAAATATGAAAGTGGTTGAATATATAATAAAGAAATAAGATAGTGGGCCCTATTAGCACCCCCTTCGACAGAGACGGCCCTCCCGGAGGGGGGCAAGAGGGCACAGTGCCCCACCATTTTCAAGCACCCGAAAAGTGCACCTTTTACATAGGAATAGTGCCCCTCTTAGTTTGACAAGTGCCCCTATTAATTTGTAAAATTGTCCCTTCCCTTTTCACCTGTGATAAGTGCCCCTTTTATTTTCACACGTGCCCCTTTTCCTACGACAAGTTCCCATTTTCCTTTGCAAAAAGTGTCCATTTTACATTCTCATAAGTGCCCTTCTTAATCTCTATAGGAAGTGCTCCGTTTCAGGTACGAGAATTGCCCTTTTCACTTTTGATAAGTGCCCCCTTCATCTTGGATAATTGCCCTATTCAAATCTGAGAGGTGCCTCTTTTACTGTGAAAAGTGCCCCTTTTCCTCTGTAAGAAGTGCCCTTTCCCTTTTTATAGCTACCCCCATTTTAACTCGGATAAGCGCACCATATATTTTCACATGTGCCCCATTACCTTTCTAATAAGTGCCCTTTTCTAATGAAAAGTGCCCCATTACAAAAGAGCCCCTTCCCTTATCATAAATGCCCCTTTTCATCTCTGGTAAATGACCCTTTTCAGGGAGGAGAAGTTACTCCTTTTATCTTCAGATAAGTGCCCGCTTCACCTCCGATAAATGCCCCTTTAAAATCTGATCGGTGCCCATTTTCTTTCAACAAATGCACATTTTCCTTTATTATAAGTGCCCCTTTTTCATTCACATAAGTACCCCTTTTCATATCTGGTCGTTGCCCATTTTCAGGTGCGATAAGTGCCTCTTTTCACCTTTGATAATTTCCTTTTTAACAATGATACGTGCCCCTTTTCCTTTCTAATAAGGGACCTATCCCCTTTTCATAAATGCCCTTTTCACCTTAAATGCCCCTATCAAAACCTGAGGGCCCCTTTTCCTTCCACAAATGCCCATTTCCTATTCTCATGACTGACTTTTTCATCCCTGGTGAGTGACTCTTTTGAAGTTGTAAGAAATGCCCCATTTTCACCTCTGATAATTACTTTTTGTACTGACACATGCTCCTTTTCGTTTCTGATAAGTGTCCCCTTTTCCTCTCATCATTAAACACGCCCCTAATTTCAAGAGACTAAGAGCAATTTCCCCAAAGCTCGCTCGCTACGCTCCCACGCATTTATATAGATTATATACTTATGTTACTAAAGGTCTTTTCTTTGCTTATAACCCCACCAGGATGGGTTTTTCTTCTTCTTTATAAGATGTAATTTTTCGCACTGCCACCTAACAAATCTTAAACTTTTTCCTCACTCGCTTCGCTCGCTCGCAAATAAATTGTCAGACCATCACACCCAGCTGCAAAGTATGATGCTTAAGCAATTTCTTGTATGGTGTATAAAGTGAAACAAATATAGAAATCATCCCTGATAATGTAATCACAATGGAGGGGTATATACCAATTTCTAAAAAAATTGTATATTTTTGCTTTGAGATTTCCTTTTGTATAGGTGCCCCTTTTTTCTAGAAAGTGCCCTTTTTTCTTGATGCCCCCCCCCAACTTTGGAAGTCGCTCGGCTCTTGCCTTCGACCATAATGGCTTGGGCTTGATAGGGTATATTTATATACACCGGTTACGTGGACATTTATATACACCGGTTATGGGGACATTTATATATACCGCGTTATGGGGACATTTATATATACCGCGTTATGGGGACATTTATATATACCGGTTTATGGGGACAAATGTCCGCGCAACTAAGTTTGGTACAGACAGACTAATTTTGGTCATTCATAACTCTATTATCTAGATCATGTAGATATTCTTTATCCATGCTGCATGTAACTGAATACAAATCCTCGAATGTTTTGAAGGCACGGATCATTAAAAACCTGTGGGTAAGCGTATAAAGCATGACATTAAAACATAACTTATGTATACACATATGAAATATTGCTCTAATTTGGGGTTTCTAGTTTAAAGAGCGTATGGTGGCTACGCCCCACTGTCAACTTATAACGCATATCCCTTATTACTTCAGATTACTCCCGAAATATAGGATCTACGTGGCGACCTTCCCAGCAAGGCTATGTTAGGAACATTTCTGAGCTCATATTTCCCCGCTGGAATTGAGATTGCATTGTGGTTATTCATTAACTGATACCATTCAGCCAGGGTTCCGTCGGTGTTCTTGCAACGTGCATTTTATAATCTGAACATTTCTGGACAATAATTTTTAAACAGCTCACGGGGACAGCTTAACATGAGGCTCCGTACTGGAGTTGGCAGATTTAATGCCAACATTAAACCCTTTCCTGCCTGCACCTGTTGCTCACTTGAGCAAACGGCTGCCCACATCATACACAAGTGCCCCATCCTCGGCCCACCAAACCCAAACCCCAAACTTTAATAACTTTGGACCCCGACACAATTCATTAGATAGGCTTGCGCGATGTTGCTTAATTTCTGAAGCTTCTGAAGAAGAATACTTGTTGATTTTCGTTCCATTCGGATATGAAACATTTCGCATTACCTTCACCGCCCCCACCTTCCCCACACGGGGGTTCATTCATAACTCTATTATCTAAATTGTGTACATGTTCTTTATCCATGCTGCATGAAACTGAATACAATCATCAAATATTTTATGGCACGGATCATTGAAAACCTGTGCGTATGTGTATAAAGCATACAGTTTTTTTTTTAAGAGGACGCTGAAATGTACCAGTAATACAGGGGTACGCGCACGATATTTGTATATAATCATTGGTTTTCCATCCATTTTCAAACGATCGTCATTCAATTTCATTAATTGTTAACTTCAATTTCGTGCGGAAAGTTTTCGCCGGTCATATGTTCAATTCCGTCCTTGCGCACACAATTTCGTTCTTTCGCAATCTAGTTCATCATTGTACCGATCATTTTAGTCAAAGCGTATTCAATTTCGTCCGGTCGCTCCTGCCTGTTGTAAAGGTTGACGTGCTTGACACGTGTGCCAAATATGAAAGTGGTTGAATATATAATAAAGAAATAAGACAGTGGGCCCTATTAGCACCCCCCTTCGACAGAGGCGGCCCTCCCGGAGGGGGTGCAAGGGGCACAGTGCCCCACAATTTTCAAGCACCCGAAAAGTGCCCCTTTTACATGGGAAAAGTGCCCCTTAACTTTGTAAGAAGTGCCCTTTTACATAGGAATAGTGCCCACCTTAGTTTGACAAGTGCCCCTATTAATTTGTAAAATTGCCCCTTCCCTTTTCACCTGTGATATGTGCCCCTTTATTTTCACACGTGCCCCTTTTCCTTCGACAAGTTCCCATTTTCCATTCCCATAAGTGCCCTTCTTAATCTACATAGTAAGTGCTCCTTTTCAGGTACGAGAAGTGCCCTTTTTCACTTTTGATAAGTGCCCCCCTTCATCTTGGATAATTGCCCTATTCAAATCTGAGAGGTGCCTCTTTTACTGTGACAAGTGCCCCTTTTCCTCTGTAAGAAGTGCCCCTTCCCTTTTATAGCTACCCCCATTTTAACTCGGATAAGCGCACCATATATTTTCACATGTGCCCTTTACCTTTCTAATAAGTGCCCCTTTCCTAACGAAAAGTGCCCCATTACAAAAGAGCCCCTTCCCCTTATCATAAATGCCCCTTTTCATCTCTGGTAAATGACCCTTTTCAGGGACGAGAAGTTACTCCTTTTATCTTCAGATAAGTGCCCGCTTCAACTCCGATAAATGCCCCTTTAAAATCTGATCGGTGCCCATTTTCTTTCAACAAATGCACATTTTCCTTTATTATAAGTGCCCCTTTTTCATTCACATAAGTGCCCCTTTTCATATCTGGTCGTTGCCCATTTTCTGGTGCGATAAGTGCCTCTTTTCACCTTTGATAATTTCCTTTTAACAATGATACGCGCCCCTTTTCCTTTCTAATAAGGGACCTATCCCTTTTCATAAATGCCCTTTTCACCTTAAATGCCCCTATCAAAACCTGATGGGGGCCCCTTTTCCGTCGACAAATGCCCATTTCCTATTCTCATGACTGACTTTTTTCATCCCTAGTGAGTGACTCTTTTTGAAGTTGTAAGAAATGCCCCATTTTCACCTCTGATAATTACTTTTTGTACTGACACATGCTCCTTTTTGATCCCTTTTCCTCTCATCATTAAACGCGCCCCTAATTTCAAGCGACTAAGAGCAATTTTCCCCCAAAGCTCGCTCGCTACGCTCCCACGCATTTATATAGATGATATACTTATCTTACTAAAGGTCTTTTCTTTGCTTGTAACCCCACCAGCATTTTTTTTTTCTTCTTCTTCTTCTTTATAAGATGTAATTTTTCGCACTGCCACCTCACAAATCTTAAACTTTTCCTCACTCGCTTCGCTCGCTCGCAAATAAATTGTCAGGCCATCACACCCAGCTGCAAAGTATGATGCTTAAGCAATTTCTTGTATGGTGTATAAAGTGAAACAAATATAGAAATCATCCCTGATAAGGTAATCACAATGGAGGGGTATATACCAATTTCTAAAAAAATTGTATATTTTCGCTTTGAGATTTCCTTTGTAGGTGCCCCTTTTTTCTAGAAAGTGCCGTTTTTGTTGGTGCCCCCCCCACTTTGGAAGTCGCTTGGCCCTTGCCTTCGACCATAATAGCTTGGGCTTGATAGGGTATATTTATATACACCGGTTATGGGGACATTTATATATACCGCGTTATGGGGACATTTATATATACCGCGTTATGGGGACATTTATATATACCGCGTTATGGGGACCAATGTCCGCGCAACACGGTCTGGTACAGACAGACTAAATTTGTTTTTATTTGAATGTGTTTCTTTTTCAAATGATATATAATGATATATAGGTTCGCCTCGAATGGCTTTACATATCCTACGTTGAGATTGCTTTAATAACCCACGGCAAGTCCATGTCCCCATAACGCGGTTTTATACACATGTCCCCATAGCACTAGTTTTATATGTATATATATATATATATATATTTTTTTTTTTTTTTATTATTATTATTATTATTATTATTATTATTATTATTATTATTATTATTATTATTATTATTATATTGCAGGTTTTCCTCATCATATCTGTATAGGAAAAATAATAGGATAGGTGTGCATGAGTGATGAGTCCCATATTAAAATAGTGAAATGTCAGGGGTACGGAGTCGGACTAAGATTATAGGTGGCGGCCATGTGTCCCAGGTGCCTGTTGATGTCAAGCCCTTCATATAGGTTATGTATGTCTTCAGTTGCATACAGTCAAACCTGTCCATCTAGGGAAACTGAGAAAGTTGCGACTGTAGACAGGTGGCCTTTCTAGACAGGTTCTACAACACATATTTCATTCTTGAGGGGTACAAAGTGCACAACCAATATAGACAGGTGGCCTCTATAGAAAGGTGACCACTAAGACAGGATTGACTGTACTTACCTGATTAAACTTGTCTGCACAACAAAAATTCTAAACTTCTGAAAAATCTTGAATGTTACTAATTATGTATGAATGCAGAGTTGTAGTAATAGGATGTCAGGGGGGCCTGAATTATTATGAAACCTTCATGCTTAGGGTGTCTCTGTACATACTGTCTAACTACTGACACTGATATGTTGGTGATTGGAAGACCTCAGAGGCTTAACTTTTTAACACTTTCAAAAGATATACTACAGGACTTATAGGCCTACATGTATCTCTGTAAATTATTTCTTCTACAGTTTGCAATGGTTATATACTCTACAGTAGAAAGTGACAGGCCCTGTAGGTTGTTAAAGTTTCCATATGAGCTCTCGTAAATGTAATGATAAATAAAGGTAATAGTATGATTTCAGGGCCCTCAGGGAGAACAGTATTAATACTGATGAGGCTACCCTGAGGAAACAAGACATATCATTATTATTATTATTATTATTATTTACTGTGAGGAACTAAAAAGTAAAAATGAAATAATCCCATGAACAACAGCAACAGAAAAGCATTTTTACCGTGATGGTATGGATTAGAGTTTTGTTGATCAGATGTTGGTATGATAGTACATGTACTAGTCTAAGGAAGCCAGGGTCACAAGCCAGGATATCCCTGAAAAGGAAACATGGTATAGAAAAGCAGGAAAGACTAAAACAAATAGTAGAAAGAGTACTTTCTAGGGAACTTAAATTTGTATCCCCCCCCCCCCAAAAAAAAAACAACACACCATGTCCTTGTATAATTGAAGAGCAGGAAAGACTACAACAAATGGTGGAGACGGTACTTACAGGGGAAATGAAAATTGTATCTCCATCCCCCAGATCAGGAAAGACTACATCAAAAAGTAGAGACGGTGCATGCTCACTAGGGAATTAAAATTTGTATCTCCTTCCCCCCCCCAAAAAAAAAGTATCCTTGTATAATTGAAGAGCAGAGAAGACTAGAACAAATGGTAGAGACAGTATATTTACAAGGGAATTGATAATTGCTCCCCTTCCCCACCTCCCCAAAAAAAAAACTTGCCCCAGTGGTGCCAAAGAGCATGCAGTAAAAAACTATACAACAAATGATAGAGGCAGTGCTCATGAGGGAATCAAACAATTGTATTCCCTCTCAGAGAAGAGGAAAGACTACAACAACAAATGGTATAGAGAAAATGCTCTCTCACAACTTAAAAATTGTATCACCCCAAAAAAAAAAGAACTCAGTAAATACTACAACAAATGTTAGGAACAGTGCTTATGAGGGAACTGAAGTGTCTCCACCCCCCACTCCCCCTCCCCAATATTCTCCCCAGTGGCATGCAGTAGGTGCAGTAGTCCTATGGACAAGGAAAGTACAAAATGGCTACTGATATTCCGTAGGGTTGTCCACTGTTGTGAATTGGACCTGCCAGTCTTCAACCCATTTGTTATGATATGCTTTTGATATTACATGAATTTTCCAAAATAAAATAACTTCATCCTAAGGTACATGTAACTCAGGCTCTCTATTCAACGTATCAATTCATCTATAAATCTTGAGGAAATTTGAACTCACCCTTTTTTTTAAATATGAAGGCAGCTTACAACTCAACTATTGGTAATCATTGTCTGTTTGGAGCCAGAAGGGTGTACTGTTAAAGAGAAAGACCAGTTCTAGTCATGCGATTGCATTATGAAAGAAACGTTGTGGAGTCGATCAGAAAAGGTTGATCATCTAGCATATAAGTATATATTGATGTGTACTGCAAGGTTCTGGAATCATCAAAATGATAAGAAATTTGGCCCAGTCTTGGTAAAGTTACAAGCACTGTACACAGAAAGATGTATATGGGACTACGCGACCACGTGCGCGATATCTATTTGGTCCCAATAGATATAATAATTTACCAAATATATCAATTAGTAGGCGGTTTCCCGACTTTCCCGGCAAAATTTTTATCATCACGTATTAGTCAAAACATATTCTTTCCCATGATTGGTAATGAGAGCTTCCATTTCATTTTTTTGAGAGAGCGGCATTTCCAAAACTGGTCTTTACCTTTAACTCATATACTTTGACATAGAGTTAACACCCTCCTGGTTCTTGACACATGTTATATGCGGATGTACAATTTAGGTTATGGAGTATCTTTATGAAAAGAACCTATAAACATTAAAGAGAAGGTTGAGTTGTGGGAAGAGGTGAAAAATAATTTTGAGCGTTATCATTGTATTATGCAAGTGTGGAAGAACATCAGATAAAATGTTCCCTGAAAAGCATGGCTCTTCAAATGCCTTAATATTCTAAATATAGCATGTAACATCATACAAATCGGGACAGATTTTTATGCCACATGTTCGTGTAGTCCCATATACATCTTTCTGTGTACAGTGCTTGTAACTTTACCAAGACTGGGCCAAATTTCTTATCATTTTGATGATTCCAGAACCTTGCAGTACACACCAATACTTATATGCTAGATGATCAACCTTTTCTGATTGATTCCACGTTTCTTTCACAATGCAATCGCATGACCAGAACTTTATCTTTAACATTCTGGGAATATTTGTCTCGGTGGACTTACCAGCCAAACTTCTAAAGGTAGGAAAAAAAAAGATTGTTTTCCCTTCCTTTGATCACTTTCTTTAATTCTTCCAATATCAAACTAACTTCTTCAATTCACCAGTCTGTGATAGTTCACAGACATTTTTTTTGTTTAAAGAAAAGAATGATTGAGATTAGTATTGCTACAAATTAATCAGTGTAAGATGCTCAGACACTGCTCGGATAAGTGTTTGTAATGGCTAGAATTGGGGGAACAATGTAGTTTACGAGGTGTGCTCTTCACCTTTATGAGGAAGCTCTCAGGATTGTTTTGAAATCTTTTGGCAGTAATACGGCAGCGGTAGAAGATGAATTGCCTGTTGATTGAAAGAAGACAGATTCTCAATAACAGATGCAGGAGTGTTATTCTGATTTTTAGGGGAAAAAATAATGCTTTCTAAGCCCCTCCCCTCCTTGCTTTAAAGATACTATGTCCCTTTTGCAGCCAACATCAAATTCTGTAGAACTTTGCAGGAATTATGAATATGTCATGTATGTCCTATCTGTGAAATTTAAACGTTAGCAGTGTCCTAATATTCAAATTATGCAAGGAAACCTGTTTACTTGCTAGACTTCACTGTCAGACACTATTGAGTGACTGACTGGCTTTTTCATCTTTGGTAATAACATACATAAAATGAGCTGTAAAGGGTACATGAGCATTTGTCTACATCAATAACCCACTTCTTGTAATGGCCAAAATTAAACTGATTGAATCTTTGCGCAGCATAAAACGTACGACCATTCGGTACAATGGTCTGAAAAATCAGACTATTACTTACTGGCTCTATAGCTCCTAAGTCGATTCGACAACTAATAGTCGTTATTTTCCCACTTAAAGACATTTTCAAGCCCCCTTTTTTAGGGAAGTTCTAAATTAGTATTGTCTTTCAAATGCCGTTGGAATTTAACCTTTTCATTTTTTGGCCTGCAAATGGGACATAGTACCTTTAAGCTTTTTGTCGACATGGACATAGGGCAATCTGTCTATTTTGGAGCCAGAAGGTTATTAACTCATATACTTTAAAGCCTGTCTGCACTAGTTTGGCCAGGAGGGATTAGAGGGATTAGCGTGGTCACTCACAGGTGGTTATCTCATCAACTCAGCTCTCAATTACGATAAGAAAAAGAGCATCATGGGGGACCAACGGGCACCACTTAGACATTGTTTTTCTATATAGAGGGAGCAAGTAGCTACAAGTAGTGCAGTGGGGTTTTAAAACAGAATCAATATCTTTCTGGCTCTGAACAGACAAAATATTGTGTGTGATGTTTCCAAAGATTGAAGAACTATTTTTACTTTCTCATAACTGACAAGATTTGAAGGTCATAGATGATTAAAAGTACACTTTTTGATATATTCTATCAATCATGATTAATAGACGTAGACCACTTTGTATTTCATGATAAAAATTGAAGTCATGAAATATCGATGTTTGCTTATCACCTAGCTGCGTACTAATTGACTGAAAGCAGAGCACCGTTTTTATTATTACTATTATTCTTTTCTTTTTTAAATTATTATTATTAGTAACTGTTGATTTTTTTTCTTTCTTTCTTTTTATTTTTATTACTTTAAAGCCCAAGTCCACTTCAAAAATAACTTACTTTCAAATTAATGGGATTAAACTATGTAAAGCAATTGATAAGTTGTGAGGACATGACGTCACAAACTGATAACCATCTTGCCAATTTGTGTTGTTATTCTCATTGTTCCATAGTTTTAAATACTTTTTCAAAAATTCATAACTTTCTTATTAGTTATCCGATTTTGCTCAAACTTTTTTTGATTGGTTTGTCTGATTTTTCCGCTTTTATTGAAAGTAAGTTATTTTTGGAGTGAACTTGCCCTTTTAACAGAAATGAAAGGGTGTCTTATCTATTCAAATTAATGAAGGACATTAACTATGATACTAATCAATTGTTTTGTACCAATACTTCATGAAGAAGTGATAAATATACATAATTTTCTTATCTAATCGTTTGGTGTCAGGATGACGTTAACTCAATATGAGTTAATGCTCTACTGGCTCCAAACTGACAATATCTTCTAGGATCAAGAGGGAAAAGAAATTCTTTAATTTGAAAACATGAACTATATCTATTTTCTTTATCTTCAGTGGTCAAAGGAAATAGACCAGTTTATATTACTTGAATGCATAAGCTATTTTTAATTAAACCTGTTCATTAAAAGACTGCTCAGTGAAGAGAAGATGGTCTTTATGTACAGGTTCCTTTAGTACACATTTCAAGAAAAACAAGCTTTTTAAGAAAGACAAAATAGGTTTGTAGACAGGTGGTCTTTCGATACAGTTTCCTGATTGTGTATCTGCTTTTGTTATTACTACTATTACTATGTAACTGTCTACTGAAAACAGTTAATATGATCTCTTTCAAAAATAATAATTTCAAAGAGTGTGTTGTCATTATTTATGATTTTGCATGGTATCCTCATTCACTCTAATACCATATCATTGTAAATCTTCTTGAATCCCCACTGCTCAAAACATAATCATGAGATGAACAATTGATTAATGGATATCCATGATTAAAGACAGCTTTTTACTTAGTTGCGCATGAGTGTGTCTTAAATGTTGATGGACCGATGTATTATTTGGCATGGGAACGGTCGCCATGGTGAATTTCAACAAAGTTGCAGCATCATTCACAGTGATGATGTAAATGTATTTTGGATGTTACGAGGTAGTATTGCTATGTAATGTGAGAATAACAGGAGGATTTAGATGAGATATTATATCATGAAACATTGCACCATTGGATAGTTTTTCTGATACAGTACAGTGCATGAACATATATTTAATTTGTTATTATTGTTATAAACATAGACTGTTGTGAAGAGTTGTTAGTGCATGCTATTTTGTGAAGCTTTCAATTAATTATCAAAGAAAAGGAAAAACATGTTTTGTTGCATTTCTTATACGTTGAAAAATAGTTGTCAAATTCACTTCTCTATGAATTATTCATTTTTCCTATGATTTTGGTAAATTCATCTCTCTTGTAGAACGACATGTATAATTCAACAATTAAACAGTCTTAAAATGATATCTCTATATCTTGCCATCTCTGTTATACCTCTCTCTCTCTCTCTCTCCTGTCTCCCTATCCCTTCATATCCCTCCCTCTATGTCTGTCTCTTTCTCTCTTGTTCCTCCTCTCTCTCTCTCTCTCTTTCTTTCTTTCTTCTGCTCTTTTTTCCTGTCTCACCCTTTCTCCATCTCTCCCTCTTTGTATCCTTCCCCTTTTCTCTTTCTCTCTACCCTCTCCCCTTCTCTCTTCTACCTCCCCTCTCTGTATGCCTGTATGTCTGTCCTCCTCTCACTCTCTCTCTCTCTCTCTCTCTCTCTCTCCTCCCTCTCTCTCTCTCTCCCCCTCTCTTTCTCTTTCTCTCCCCTCTCTTTTTTTTTTCTCTAACCCCTATCTCTCTCTTCCTCTTTCTCTAACACCCTATCTATCTATCTCTCTTCCCTATCTCTCTCTCTCTTTCTCTATCTCTTTCACTCTTGCTCTCCCCCTCTCTCTCTCTCTCTCTTCTCTAACCTCTTCCCCTCTCTCTATCCCTCTCTTTCTCTACCCTCTCCCCTCTCTCTCCCTCTCTCTCTCTTTCTCTACCCTCTCCCTCTCCCCCTCTCTCTCTCTCTCTCTCTCCCCTCTCCCCTTCTCCCTTCTTCCTTCCCCTTTGATGCCTGTTTGTCCTCCTCTAACTCTCTCGTTTTCTTTCTCTAACTCCCTCACTCTCTTTCTCTCTCTGTATCTCTCTCTTTTTTTCTTCCTCTAACCCCTCCCTCTCCTCCCTCTCTCTCTCTCTCTCTCTCCCTCTCTCTCCCTCTCCCCTCTCTCTCTCTTTCTCTCTCTCTCTCTCTCCTCCCTCCCTCCCTCCCTCCTCCTCTTTCTCTTTCTCTCTCCCTCCCTCCCTCCCCTCCCCCTCTTTCTCTCCATCTCATGTTTCTTTCTTAAGGTGAATGGTCACCTCCTTACAAACGGTGGCCTCCAGTTCTTACCTCAGCACTCCAAATAGAAAATGCAATATCCAGCCTCAATCATGTGATGCAATTCATGCAAAATTACTTCTTTACATGTCATATTACCATGGCAACCATCTTTGACTCCCCCTTGGTTCAATATCTGATGAATCGCACCCTCTTTTAAGGGCCTCCTTTGATCAGTTTTGTGGCCATTATTACTGCTCTTTATTTCAAAGTAGCGCCATGGCTGTCTGTACATTTCAGCTGCCTTGCATCTCACTCATACTAACAAGTTTGAAAATGTACTCAAGGAAACTTAGAATTTGCTGATCTGGTTAAAGGAATTGACTAAATTTGTAGGCAAACACTGTCTAATTATCTTGAATTGAAATTGAAATTATTACAACATAGAAAGAGAACCAACATGGTGATATGTATATTAAACAAATCGTCGCCTGGCTGGCAGAAGGGTTAGCTCGAATTTCAGGTCAACAATGAAGCGCTAAGCAGAAGGGCGTTAGCACTAAATCGCCTCAAACTTTATAAAACTGACTTGTTTCCAAATAAAATTTGTGGCCGTGTTCTACTATAACAATTCTATTAGTCTTTTAAGTTTAAACCAATTTTCGGGACGGAAAGCAGTTTAAATATAAAACAAATCTTTAAATGCGAATAATTTGAAAAGTAGTTTATTGAGTCGCTCACGCGCTAACGCCCTTCTGCCAGCCAGGCGACAAAATATTAAATTTAATTTAATTAACAGATTCATTGGTCATGCCCAAAAATAAAGTTACAGTTGGCATATTAGTTATTTTCTGGCTGTTTCTGTAAAAATACAAACAAATTCATAAATATGTACATGCGTACAGCCTATATGTACATAGTCTCAGAGAATTGAACATTGTACAAAAATGAAAACATTGTTTTACATGAAAATGTTTGGAAAATGTAATGGTCATTATGAAGTCACAACAAAGGGGCCAAGTTTAAAAAGGTTTTCTCCTTTCAGTTATATTAAAGGTAATACAAAGTTTTGGTATAGGTTCATGAATTTGGTCCAAATGAACATATTGGAAGCATATGCAATTTTACAATATTCAGTGATCGTTGTCACGGTTGAAATCGAGTCTAAAGTGATCATCTGATGAAATTGTAAATAATAAACTCTTTATGTTGTATAGCTCCCTCTCAAGACTGATATTACTTTAGCTTTGGAGATTTTCATGGTTGCAGCTACCATGGAATGGGCTTAGGCGCTATTTGAAATATTTGAAATTTACCGGGATCACCGGTAAATTTTTGATTATTCAATTTCTCGAAAGCAGAAGTGTTTTAGGGGCTAGATTTTCTAGTGCTTATAATACATCCACAGGGGCATCCTAATATATCAACATTTCAAAGAATTACTATCCATCCAATTTTCAAAATTTCCCAAAACTTTGCATTAAAGATACTATATCCCTTTTGCAGCCAACATCAAATTCTGTAGAACTCTGCAGGAATTATGAATATGTCATGTATGTCCTATCTGTGAAATTTAAACGTTAGCAGTGTCCTAATATTCAAATTATGCAAGGAAACCCGTTTACTTGCTAGACTTCACTGTCAGACACTATTGAGTGACTGACTGGCTTTTTCATCTTTGGTAATAACATACATAAAATGAGCTGTAAAGGGTACATGAGCATTTGTCTACATCAATAACCCACTTCTTGTAATGGCCAAAATTAAACTGATTGAATCTTTGCGCAGCATAAAACGTACGACCATTCGGTACAATGGTCTGAAAAATCAGACTATTACTTACTGGCTCTATAGCTCCTAAGTCGATTCGACAACTAATAGTCGTTATTTTCCCACTTAAAGACATTTTCAAACCCCCCTTTTTTTTTAGGGAAGTTCTAAATTAGTATTGTCTTTCAAATGCCATTGAAATTTAACCTTTTCATGTTTTGGGCCTGCAAATGGGACATAGTACCTTTAAAGGTTAGCCGTGTTGAATACAGTTTTCCATGTCAGAGGAACAATTACAGTGAAACTTGCTTTAGGGACCATCTGACCATCTGTATAGAAAGACCACCTGTCTATAAAGACCACATTCTTTTCCTCTTGAAATCAATATGAAAGGAACCGGTAAGTTACAGACCACCTGTCTATGAAGACCACTTTTGTTGTCTTTCATGAGTGGTATTTATACACAGGTTGGGGTCATTGTGATTTTTGTACTCATTTGCCTAATTGACCCTTGTAAGTGACCCACCTTGTATTATGATATCGGCATGGTGACTAGAATAGATGGTAAAGCATTGAAATCTATATGAAAGGAACCCGTAGATAATGTAACCTGTCTATAAAGACCGCTTTTGATGTCTTTCATGAGTGGTATTTATACACAGGTTGGGGTCGTTGTGATTTTGTACTCATTTGCCGATTGACCCTCGTAAGTGCCCCACCTTGTATTATCATATCGGCATGGTGAATTGAATAGATGGTAAAGCAAGCCTGTAGCTGAAGACTATGCCAGGATTCGTAGAGGAGCCATGTCATGTACTCTGATGTACATCCCAGCCCGACAAGGCCAATTTCATGTTTGTAAAACCCACCAGCCCCTCTCCATTAGGCAGAAGGAAAAGGCATTTAGTTGTTAATTGGAAAAAGCAAACCATAATATTTCCTGTTTATTTTATGATGGCAGCTAGGGATGGAGGGCTCAGAGGCTGTGGAGTGGAATAACTTGCTCAATCGTATTGCATGATGATGTTTTAAAGAAACTGGTTTCCTGAGAGTTTTGACGAGTGGAGGAGGGGGGAGGAGGGGGGTTACAGCTGTCTGGAGAAACTGTGGCCCATTTACATCATTTGATAGAAAGTGTTGATCTGACGTACATACATTGTAATGCTCCTTCGATATATTCGCTTTATTTCTTAACCCATTAGCAACTAGAGATTTTGTAAAAATGGCCTATTACTCACTGGAAGATGTTGCAATATTGCTCTCATTTTTACATTGTTCTGAACAATATGAAACATGCGCTATTTTTCTATGCAGAATCCTACAGACTGTAGACATCGTAAGGATTACGCACGTATAACATTATCACGGTAGACCCTAGAACGGATACTACAGCGCCTTGAAAACGGACGAAAACGGACAGGCGGTTTCAGGTGGTTCAGTGAGTAAAAGGAGGGGCGGTTTAGTTGCTAAAGGGTTAAAGATGAAGGATTTGGGCTATGCATGGTCTAGACTAGGTTTAGGGATAGGGTTAGTGACATATGATTATTAACATTCTACAAAATCTTGCTTTACAACATTCACACTCACAAATGTTTTTAATTTATCATTTATCATTATACATGTAGATTTAATTACCATATAAGGCATATTTCCTTTCCGAATAGTTAGGGAGGGTAGTTACATATTAGGCAGGTCAAATCTAATTAGGTTGACAAGGTGAGTGACTGGGTTTAGCATTACAAGTCTCTAACGCCCATCTGAACTGAATAAAATATGATCCGAGGGTCTCTAATTGCTGATGGATCTGCACAGCCCATGCTTGAATAAAGTGCAAAGAACTTACTTCCATCATGCTTTCATCCCGTGTCTGATGGGGCAGGGTGGGGCAGGGTGGGGCAGGGTGGGGCAGGGTCAGCACAAAGTCGGTTGAAAGCTATAAAGGGGTATGTCGCTCTTCTGTTGTAAATGATATAAGTTATATCAACCTCCTGACTTTGAGCAGAAGATTTGCTCTTGCTGAGAGTGGGGGGGGGGGATGGGATCCATCTATGTTTATGCAAAATAGAGCTTTGTTATCTGAGTTGTAGTAATTTAATTTTAAGGCAATGTAACATCCCTATTTGTTTTCCGATCAGAGCTTATTTTTCTTTTACTGTGACACTTTTTAGATTTTGGAGAGCAACTGATGTATGTTTCATCATTGTGGAGTGGGGGGGGGGGATGGGTGATAATCAGATGATACCATTATATTGTACTCCGTGTGGAGCCAGTAATCGCCCTTCTGGCGCTGAAGAGATGATAGTCTACATGTAATGTAAAAGCAGTGCATCATTCAGTCCAATGCTATGTTTATTCTGCATCATTGATTGTTTTATTTTTGCTGAGAACTATAAGACCTAAAAAAAAAAAGATGTTGTATTGCCCTTTAGGTGCCAGAACCTGGGTCAGTCGGTCGGAATTTTTCTTCTTTTTTTCCCTTGTTTTTCCCCCTCAAAACAGTGACTGTCGCCCAAAAAACTCAAAACCGGGAATGTCGCCCAAATCTCGCTGGTTTCTAGCTGGTGCAGTGCATGGTATACACGTACACGAGGCCGGGGTCTACTTGTTTACGCTAAGCAGGATTTCGAAACTAGGGCAGAAGACGAGTGAGAATTTGGGAATAATTTGATGATTTTATGCATTTATATCCCATTTAAACAAATAAAATACATATTTTTGTATTCATTAAAACAACATTTTCAAAAAAAAGGTTTAAAAAAAAAAACTTTATTAAAAAGCCGACCGTAGATTTTTAATTATTGGGTTGGTCGCAAAGGGCAATACCACAACTTTTTTTGTTACGCCTAAGTAGAATGCACAAAAAGGACTAGATTTTAACAGCAAAAGGATGCATAAAACATGTACCCATCCTGGTTTGTCACTTAACCTTGCATCATTTAACTGACATTCATCCTGCTCTAAGAGTACACTCTGGGAATAAAAGACGGAATAGAAGAGCTATAAATAGTCCATAAATCAATTCAAATTCTTTCAGCAGAGCAAAACATGAATTATTCTGAGAGTGAGATGCTTGTGATTGTATTTATAGGTAAGGTTCCCCTCATGCAAGCTTAACATGAGCTGCATTTACAGTACACTGCAAGCAAAAATCATGAATTTTTCTCACATTCCAATGTTTCCTCAGTAGTTACATACTACCGACAAACACGACAAAACCCAAAATCGAGAAATCCACCTCTGGAGTGTGTTTTTTAACGCCTACAAAAATTTAAAATTTCACTGATTTTTGCAGTGTAAATCAAAACTTTGGTACGATTCTGTTTTTTCGTCGCGTGGCTCTCCTCGCTTCTGTGCGATCGCACGCAGAGTAGTGACAAGTAACGCATGCGCACTACTCACCAAAAAATTGGTATGAGCAAACAGCGACGGTGTTTTATGGGTTTTCCAGTAGTGTAAATGGCAGTAAAAAAATCAATGATTTTTCAAAATGGTCTTTGGGATGTGTAAACAGGCCTACATGTATGATAACTTTGAGTAGAGATATTGATGTTTACTTGAAGTCCAGATTAATTATTTCTCAGATTGAATTGATTTGATGTTAGATTTCGAGGAAGAAATCAAGAGTTGTATAATGTAAATGGGCAAGAAAGAGCCTTTTTATATCATTGGAATTTAAAGACAAGAGAGGTTGTTTTAATATACAGTAAAACTGCAAATATAAATATGCAGATGCAAAAATGTAATAATACTTTTTGTTCCTGGGACCTCTAATTTGGATTTCCTCTTAATAAATTTGAAATATCTTATTGTTTTAATATGCATGCAAGAGGGGCATATTCTCAACAAGCCCCCTCCCCCCCCCCTCCTTTTACCACAACAAGGGTGTATTCTCCACGATTCCCACTTAATACCCCCACATGGGTGTATTCTCCACAATTCCCCCTTATTATCACAACAAGGGTGTATTCTCCACAATTCCCCTTTTTACCACAACAAGGGTGTATTCTCCACAATTCCCCCTTATTACCACAACAAGGGTGTATTCGCCACAATTCCCCCTTATTACCACCACAAGGGTGTATTCTCCACAATTTCCCTTATTACCACAACAAGGGTGTATTCTCCACAATTCCCCCTTATTACCACAACAAGGGTGTATTCTCCACAATTCCCCCTTATTACCACAACAAGGGTGTATTCTCTACAATTCCCACTTATTACCCCCACAAGGGTGTATTCTCCACAATTCCCCCTTATTACCACAACAAGGGTGTATTCTCCACAATTCCCCTTATTACCACAACAAGGGTGTATTCTCCACAATTCCCCCTTATTACCACCACAAGGGTGTATTCTCCACAATTCCCCCTTATTACTACAATAAGGGTGTATTCTCCACAATTCCCCCTTATTACCACCACAAGGGTGTATTCTCCACAATTCCCCCTTATTACCACAACAAGGGTGTATTCTCTACAATTCCCCTTATTACCACAGGGGCATATTACCAACAAGTCCCCCTTTTTACGGCCACAAGGGTGTATTTTCCACAATTCCGTATTACTACCACATGTGCGTATTCTCCACTAGCCCCCTTTTATCCACCACAGGGCTTATTCTCCACAAGCTCCTTTTTTTTCCAACACATGGATATGTTCTTCACAAGTGCCCCCCCCCCCCACAATGGGGGTAAATTTTTGTCAAGGCCCCACTTTAAAAAAAAAACAATATAATGGTATATTCTCCACAATCCCTTCTATTTTACCGCCGCAGAGGTAACTCCCCCTTTTTTTTTTACAATCACAGGGGCATATTCTAGGCATTACTTTTCACTAAAATATTTACAACTTCGATTTCAATAGAAACTATTATGATGACATCCCTTTTTGGAAAAAAAGAATTATTTTCAACTGGTTTTCTTGCATTTTTTTCACTGAAAATTAGAAAATAGTACTGTGATACTATGAATTTTTGTGAAAGTTTGTTTTTATTTAATTCATAAACCGTATCTATGCATATCGTTAACCATGTGAAATAAGTTTTTGAGTACCAAATATAAAAAAATTAGGGAAGGATTAATAATCAACTCACGTAGGAGCTCATTTATGGATTTCAGTATTAATAATTGCAAGAATTAATTTAGCTAGGTTTTTATTGTTTTATGGATATAATTGAATCCATTGTAACAAAAGTGACCACATCAAATCAATAAATATATTGATGAAGCAGTAAAACCATAAATCCATATTTCATTAATATCTTTTTATGATATTCCATATCCGCAGGAATGAAAAGTCTGGAAAAAGCCCATAGAAACCTTCATGATTAGAGCTGGAAAGCTCTTGAGAATAGAGAAAATATTTTTTTTTGTCCTTCTTGGGTTGTCAGCCTTCAGCTCTCAATAGCCCCCCTGTTCACACCGAGAATTTTAAAATTCTAATTGAGGATCAAATCTTTCATTCTTATTCCTTTTCATAAATTTCATCAGCTCACTCTCTATGTCCTCCAAGCACAAACAAATCGCACAGCAAAAACAAAAACAAATAAACAAAAAACAAACAAAGAAACAAACAAACTTAGTAACAAACACAGTCATTCTTAATAATGCATTGACTATAAGTGACATCAGTATCCCAATATGAATTGTACTAATCACAGTTAGATTTTTGTTCACACACAACTAAAGTGAGATTCTGATCACAATAAAAAAAATCAATATTTTAAACTAAAACCTTGTGTGAACAGCTCTTGTGTTTCACTTTCGCTCTCCTCCACATTTAGCAATTTTGTTTTTATTAGTGGTGACTTGAATTTGATTAATGTTGGATTAATGAAAAATGTGGTTGTTAATTGTGTTTCAATTGATAGAGATGGAAGGACATATTCAGATTCATAAGAAATTCTTTGGGATTGCTTGTATCTTGGTTTCAGAGCTATGATTGGATTTTATGATTGATTAATTATGAACTAGCATCTGTACTCCTTTCTATGACTTTGACGTCACATAGTTGTGATGATAATAATGATAATGATAGTGAGTACCAGGGGCGGATCTTTGGGGGGAGGGGGCCTTGGGCCTTGGGCGCATCGTCATTTGGTCACCCCTTAGCAAAAAGCTAAATCCGCCCCTGAGTACATTATCCTTTGTGCTTATGATCACTTCATACATGCTCCTAGTACTCATGGTTTAATAATACTATCTGTTAAGAGCTAGAGAGGCGTTAACGTCATGTTAAAGTATATGAGTTAACGCCCTTCTGGCTCCAAACAGATGATAATTATGTCGTTTGGCGTCCTCTTGTATCTTTTTAATATATTGTTCAAAACAATAATCAAATGAAAGTACATTTACAGTTAACAACTAAATTATTCCCCTTAACTGGGGGGTGTTTCACAAAGACTAAGATCGACTTTAAGTTGGACTTAGGTATGGCGGGCCATTCATGCCATTGGTTGCTATCCCCATTGGTCTCTAAATTATAATCTTTAGATAATATTTTTTCCTTCAATAATGAACTATCAAAAATGTAAACTCTGTAGATTTGAGACCACGATTTGTACGTCCCTTGAAAGACAAATGCCAGTAAATGGTAAGAGCAAACAGTGGCATGAACGGCCTGTTATACTAAGTCCAACTTAAAGTCGATCTTAGTCTTTGTGAAACACCCCCCAGGTCATATAATTTTCTAAGATGTCAAAAATTGATTTGTCCCAATTATCTTTCTTGAGATTTGAGAATGTGTCATATTAAAGCTCACATCTATTAACAAGTATTCAACAAAGGCCCTAATTTACCCAGTCCACCTTTCATTCTTTAGTTATGAAAATACACAAAAACATCCAATTTAAAAGTGGTATGAATGAACTTTGTTAACTGTATATGCCTGTAGAGTAGTGATGATTTTCCTAGTATTTCAGTACAACTCTTTGAATCCATTAGATATGAAAACCTGAGATATCTTGGGCTTGGATCTATAGAAATTGTAGGATATACAGAAATCTGAACTTATTGAACACATTAAAGTCAAATGAATGCCACTGGCCTTTCAACGTAAGACCATATCTATAACTTTTGAATTGTAAGCCTGGGCCCCGTCTTATAAACAGTTGTGATCAATTGCAACTATGTACATAAGAGATAGAAGACTGCAAATTTGTGATTGATTGAAGGACTTCTTTATAAGACAGGGCCCAGATTCTTCAAGAAGTCTTGATAATAATTGTAATATTCTTGATTTAAAAATGCTCAATGCATCTCTGTTGAAGTGCTTCCCAGATGTGTTATTGTCATCATTGGATTAACTCCTGCTTGCCTGCCATTTTTAGGTTTACCATTTCCATATCTTGATTTTGTTAAAGGGAAATCCAACCTAACTAGACAACTACTCTAAACGCAAGCAAAGAAATCATAGAAACAAACTGATGAAAGTTTCAATTAAATCTGACTAAATATAAGAAAGTTATGAATTTTTGAAAGTTGTAATCACTATACGTATGGGCACTTTAATTTGGCTGAAGCAGTAATGTCAACTTGATGTAGTGCTGGACTACTGTCCCATATGCTCCAACATATTTTTTATAAAATGACTAAAATTTAAATTTTTCACAAGTTCATGGCTCAGGAGGGTTTATTCTTTTTAGAGGACCTTTAATAATATGCTAGCTATAATATATTTTGAGTAGTGCCCCAAGAGAGAAGAAACTTAAGAGAAAAACAGAAATTAATGATATTTTTGTACATGGCAAATGGGAGAGTTATCCACGTCTTATGTCACAATCCACTTACCAAACTACCAATTTGAGATTCGCATAGACTTAGTGATCTCATATTTCAAACATTCATAACTCCTTACTATTGGTCCGATTCATTTTAAACTTTTTCCATTCTGTTTCTGTTATTTTTCTGCTTTCATACAAATCAACTTATTACAAGGGTTAGATTGTCCTTTGAGGGAGTGAATTCTGAAGACCACATTTGCACATAAGTAGATTGTAATGTACCTTGAAGTAGGCTCATGTAACAATTAATAACTTCCTCAATTAATCAAGCGCTCACCATGCTTGCTACTTTCCTCACACCAAGGAAATCAGATTATCTTACTATGTCCGCACTCTGTAAGGAAGCAGGGTTGGTTGAATCTTTTTCTCTTCTTGTTGAAGCCTGGTTTCAATGCTTTATCTGTAGTATCATTCTTTTGTTCATAGTCTGATTATATTATGATTTGGGAGATGTGAGTTTGTGTAGCGGCACGTTCACTTGGTCAGCTCTCTGTCTTCGCCTACAAACTGGCTTAGGCGACCCTGGTTTGAAACTGAGTCACGTCTTTCGGATGGTGTTGTCAAAGGTCGGTCCCCAGACATAAATAATCATATCTGATTGATAAATGTCTGTAAAAACGAATTACACATTTATATTGGAAGGCATTGGTATATTTGCGGGAAATGTGACTGCTTTGTTTTCAGTGTAGCCTATCATCTCTTACATATGAAGAGTTTAATTCCAAATGGAGCTAAATCAACTTTTGATGAAAATTGAGTTATTGATATCAGAACATTGTTCACTTAAGTACCCATCTTTCTACAAAAGTATTTACCTAAATTTTGGGAGCAATTACGAAAAAATGCACCTTCTAATATCACTTTTCCATAGACGCATGTACAAAATCTGGTAAACAAATCCCTTTTCCTCGAAGTTACAAAAGTGGATTTAGCTCCTTTTGGAATGAAACTTTTCATATACAGATAACAACTAAATAATCCTTACCCCTTCTAAATTTGATGTGTTTTTTTGTGGACCGGTTGAATTGGGGCCTTTGTTGAATGCTTTTCGATGTAAGCTTTAATATGTCACATTATTAAGAAACATAAATTGGGACAAATCAATTTGTTCACGTCCTTACAGCATATACACTTGATGTACTTGATGAGGGTATGAATAATTTAGTTGTTGACTGTATCTATGAATGTTCTCATCATCTAGGTGGTAGATCAATAATTTCTATTCAACTTTTACCAAAGTTTCTTCAGTTTTATGTGAAAAAAATACAGAAAGAATTTAAGATAATCAAGGCTCTTTTACACATAGTTTGATGACAATTAGGATAATCAGTGTGAATAGCCTACTCATTATCTAAAGTGATTAGTGTCTCTATGTTATATTATTCAAAGGTTTAATACTGTCATGAAGTTTTATACCATAGAATTTTTATTAGAAAGTTTTATGTGCAAATTGGTTTGGTTTGAATGCAATCCTTGTATAAAAACTGCCAGCACACTATTAACAAGAAACTGAATAGCTTTAATCTCAGGAAAGTGTATGACTTGCATAACGTACTATTTTCCTCAAGTTGTAATTTCTTGAGCTAGAAGTCTAGTTGCCTAGATAATATAAAAGTGTGAACACGACCCACAACTGCCAGAAACCTTGGAAACATGTTTGCTTGCAGCAAGTGCACTTAATATTTTTTTTTTTTTCTTATCAATATTAAACCACATTTGAAAGTTTCACATCAAGCATGACCATACAAATGTCAAATATCTTGTTGTATGATTGCAATGGTGATTTGTATTTTGTGTTTTGAATGAGTTAAACATGATTTCCACTACTCCAGTTGGTCTTCTTTGTATTAAACTTACTAATATATCTTCTTTTAATACTTTTTACTACCAGCTAAAGTGCATGGAGAATAAATTACTTATTGTTATTGTTACATCATTTGC
Source organism: Mesocentrotus franciscanus (assembly GCA_037976565.1). Taxonomy (NCBI): domain Eukaryota; kingdom Metazoa; phylum Echinodermata; class Echinoidea; order Camarodonta; family Strongylocentrotidae; genus Mesocentrotus; species Mesocentrotus franciscanus. Next base: position 4,430,193 of record CP137685.1, read on the forward strand.
TTTGTAATTTTAATATTATTATCATCATCATTATATTGACTGTATTTCTGACGTAATATTTTTTTTTGTAACAAAACTTTGTTACTATTTGTGTAAGGAGATTGTAATTAGTCCAATTTCTAAAAGAGTACCATAGTTCCTTTTCACAATTGTCCCTATGTGTGTTAGGGCATTGTAAATTAGTTCAATTTAAAGAGAGCATTGCTCATTTGAAGATGCAGACAGGACAACGATCATTTTAATAAAACCACCAACTTGAGAGAGGGAGCCTATACAACATATATAGCAACGCTCAATAAAATACACACAAAATGCACACTCATAAAAGTTGCGTTTGCCATAAATCACGCACATAACATGAGTACATATACACATGCAGACACAGCTAGCACACTTTCATTATGGGTATTGGTGTGTGTGTGTGTTGTATTTGTGTGTATGAACACCTATTGAGTAAGCAGTGGACAAGAAAGCATTTATTGCACTCCTTCCCTGCTTACAATCTTTTTCATTGAATCTGCTTATAGCCTTCGTTAAATTGATGCTGGGTTTCGTAGCTGGCAATCTCTTTACCACACCAAGGAAAGGAAGAGGAGGAGAAAAGAAGAAACACGCCGCTGCCGACATACATCTTTGGTTTGATTCGCACTCGTGCTCGGCAGAGGACATTCGTTTCCTTATCTCCATTTAATAATTCTGCTTGGATTTCTCCTCTCCCACTCGCATTCTCTCTCTCTCTCTTCTTCCTCTCGCATCACTACAGATCACTCAGCTTTAATGCGTAAAACGAACGCAGCCCTCCGACGACCAACGTAAGCTTGACTCTCGTCTCCCGAGCCCAACGAGAATTTAACGACTGCTGGCAAAGGGATTGCTCTGGCGTGGGAGAGAAAGAGAAAGAGAAAGAGAGCGTATATTGCATCCTAAGAGAAGGTTGTGCACGCCACCCACACTGCTTCAGAGTTTAGCATCGGATGCGGTTGCTATGCATTCTAAATGCTGATGAATCGTCGTTGCTCATGCTTAGTGAGGGGAAAGCCACCATTTTGGAATACGGGATTTTACTAAGTGCTGCACCTCTGCCTTTCTAGCCTACATGCCTGGGACCCAGTAAAGACAGGAGGTTGTCTCAGTAAGCAGGTGAGATAGATTGATTTATGAGCCATTTTTTTTTATTAATAAGGCCTTTTTTGTGTGTGTGTGGTTGGATTTATGCTGGTGATACTGGTAGGCCTACAAGGGATTAGGGAATATGCTGCTACAAGTTCAACATTCATCCTTCTCTCTTTCTCTCTCTCTCTCTCTCTCTCTCTCTTTCTCCCCTTGTCTCCTCTTCTCTCTCCCCTTGTCTTCTCTCTCTCTCTTTCTCTCACCCTCTCCCTTATTCTATGTATGTACGTCTTTCTGCCTGTCTCTCTCTCTCTCTCTTTCTCCCCTTGTCTCCTCTTCTCTCTCTCCCCCCTTGTCTTCTCTCTCTCTCTCTCTCTCCCCTTGTCTTCTCTCTCTCTCTCTCTCTCTCCCCATTCTCTTTCTCTCTCTCTCTCCCCATTCTCTTCTTTACTTTCTGTTTCACTCTCTCTTGTTACATGTATTGCTAAATTTAACATAATGACAGTGAAGTGGATATGAAGTGGATATATCATTGATTAAAGATATGACATTATTTGATTATAAAATATCTTTTGCATATTTTTGCTGGTTTATCTCTGTATATTTAATGTGCTTTAAAGTTTAAACATACAATATTAAAATATATGCTAGCCTTTGAAACTGTTGCTGGTATCGTTTTGGATTTGATTTATAAATAAAACTATGTTTACTAGTATGCAGGGAAGCTTGTATTATAGCACTCAAAATCCATATAACATTCATGTAGTAAAACAAACATAATATCGTCCAACTCTTCCCTTTTTTCATTTTTCATTTTTCATTTTCATTATTTTAAATTTTTCTCAATTCTTGCTTCAGTTACAATGGCTCAGCAGTCAATTTCTAGAAGTCAAACTCTCAACATAAACCTTTGACCAAGAACTACATAACCCAAACCCTAATTCTATACCTATATAAGGTACATGTAGAAGCAAGTCACAATTCATCAGACCCCCTTCCTAGCTATATGACAAAATTAAAGGTAATGCAAAGGTTTGGGAAATTTTGAAAATTGGATGGATAGTAATTCTTTAAAATTTTGATATATTTGGATGCCCCTGTGAATGTATTATAAGCACTAGAAAATTTAGCCCCTAAAACACTTCTGCTTTCTAGAAATTGTATAATCAAAATTTACCGGTGCTCCGGTAAATTTCAAATATTTCAAATATTTCAAAAATCGCCAGATAAGGCCATTCCATGGTAGCTGCGACCATGAAAATCTCAGAATATGCAGTTCTGATATACAATTTCCACACGGTAATAGCAAATCGGTCGATTGTAGTCAAGAAACATTGTTTTAAAGCTAAAGTAATATCCGTCTTGAGAGAGCTATACAACATAAAGAGTACATTATTTACAATTTCATCACTTTAGACTTGATTTCAACCATGACAACGATCATTGAATATTGTAAAATCGCATACCGGTATGTTTCCAATATGTTCATTTGAACCAAATTCATGACCCCATACCAAAACTTTGTATTACCGGTACCTTTAAGCCTGGGGTAAAGTCGTGAAGCTGCTGTAATAAGGATCACCATTAACAGTAGTATTACAAAGGGAGAAGTAATGTCATTCATATTGTATAAATGGATTGTTATGATTTATGAATATTAGGTGCATCTTACTATAATGCCCTCAATTTTGATTGCATTGTTTCCTGGGGAAGATGATATGGAAACTTGATTGCTAGGATTTAGGGAAAGTAGGAATAAGTGAATCTGTAGATGACTCATAAAGGAAGCACTTAATCATAATGAATGAATAGAGGATAGAAGTAAAAAATAAATGAATAGGTGCATGGATAGATTGATGTTTATTGGGGAGATGACATATTATCTTGACTATGATTGAGGGAAGGTAGGAATGAGCGAGTTGGTAGATGAGTCATAAATGAAGGATTTTATTATGGATGAATAGAGAATGGAAGTAGAAATAAATGAATGAACGGGTCTGCATATGGATAGGAAATTGATGAAAATTGATTGTGTTTTTCAAGCACAAAGGAAGAGAAGGAATGTATGATTAATGGTGTTTTTTTACCCAGAATGAAGATAATTTCATTTCCATTTGGCTATATACTTCTGTAATGGGCTTGGTGTATTATAAATAAAGAGTAGATGAATGAAGTCATTAAGAAAATTGTATTACACACTTAAAGGTTCATGGCTTCATTAACAAACCCATGTGCATGGGTCCCTTGTTCTCTGTGTTTCAATAAAATCCTCCTTTTGAAGGCGATAGCAGAATAGATTCATTAACCCCCAGGCTTACCTCCGGGAGCCCGATGATCCCTGTATTAAATGATATCTATGGGTATATTAACAGAATTCAGTGGTCAATGGGTCAATGAGGGTCAATGAGGGTCAATGGCTAAAATGAATACGAGACAAAGAGATGCATGATCAAAATAGTTTTTGAAATGCATACTTGATAATGATACAGCATTGATGTAGGACCCTGGTTAATTAACAGACCATATTTGAAAATCTCAGAATAAATCGATGATTTACTCCAGTTCAGACCCTGTTCAGGTTTAGTGGACTCCGACACTGCATATATAGAGTCCTAATGAAAAATTATACAATTTGTAGCAAGTTATTGTTCAATTGCAAACTCAATTAATACTTTTAGACTGCAGCACAAATTAATGAACAAAATGTAATGCCCTCTACATCCTAAGAGTTTATTTATCAAGCCACTTGAACATTTATATATGTTGTTTTACAGCGGAAATAAAGGATTTGATTTGAAGTAAATTTCATCATGGAATGCTTGCTGCCCACACACTATAATAATTATTTCTTACAATCATGTCGCGGCTCACATGTGTCTCGCATGGTCTGCCATGCTGCAGAATTCTTGTGATATTATACACACACTATGACCTCTCCATGTATCGTTGCTTGTCTTTGTGCGACTTCACATTTATAATCCTCTCAGCTAATGAAGATTTTAAACCTCGAGTTCCTTCCATCAATTCCAGAATCAGACAGGCAGGAAACTTTACCCGTTTCGGCCCGGAAACTGGGTGGTTGTGTACAAAGCTTAAAGCGGATGTGTCTTTACACCATTGCATAGGAAGTGCCTGCTTTTACGGTTTCCTCCAACAGACCAAATGTCAGGATATTAAAGGAGTTCAGGTTGTTATCATATGCATTATGTGTAAACATAAACAATTATATTCTGCATTATATATAACTGTCAGCCATGACTGAAATTGTCTTTGATTATATGATTATTTCTTTTTGGTAAATTGATTTATAGACTTATGCCAGTGAAAAACAAATATCCAAATGGACAATAAATATTTGATTTAAAATTTCAATTTCAATTATATGCCAATTTTGAAGAATATTCTGCCCACTTTGATTGAGGCTGTACAGCTAGTACATGTTTCCGGCCAAGACGTACATCCTAAGATTTTCAAATTTAGTGAGGAGATCGAGTAAGGAAGTGGACATCAGTTTCATTTGACTTTCCGTTTCAAGACAGACATCTCAAGACCGAGGTTATGAAAAATTTCCACACACACCAAAAAAAAAGATCAGCAGGTTTTATGATATGCTGATACAGCTAGGAAATTCAAAGTGCCCCTCCCCACACATCCTACTTGAGCATACATACTGACTACTTATGAATCATATGACGATTGCCATGCAAGTTATATTTATTTATATATTTTTTTCATTTTTGCAGGAGGCCGTGAAAATATAAAGTGAAGAAATGAAGAGAAAGAGGAAGAGATAAAGAGAGAGAGAGCGAGAGAGAGAGAGAGAGGTGGGTGAGAGAGACAAGGAAATAAAGGAAGTAAACATAAGATTGTGAGAGAGAACACAACTAAATAGAGTGAATAGATTTGAAATGGTGTATGGTAAATGAAAAACAGATAGATAAATAGAAAGCAGATAGATGGGGGTAGATAGAGAGAGGGAGAAAAGAGAGATACAGAAAGAGAGAGAAGAAGAATATATAGGTCATAGTCAGAGGAGAAAAGAGGGAACTAGAGACGACGTAGATGTCATTTCATATTGTAAGCAATTTAAGAAGGGAAGTAGATGTCAGATTAAGGTATCATCTTAGCTGATCTGAGATTGATCGTATATCAAATGCATTTATTCATTTCTTGGATGAATTTTACAACAGACAGAGAAGAAAATATTTCCTTGTCCCAGGGCAGTGGTATCTATTCTCCAATATTGCATGATACAAAACCAAATCTTCATGCACATGCAGGGTATGGAAAACAGGCTCAATCCTTTGCTGAAAGTCCACCTGTGGAATGAATTTTATTGGAAGGGTTTTCCAAATGCCTTGTTATCCCCCTATAATTGAAAAATATATCTTTGAAGGTTTTGAAAATATTAATTTACTTTCAGTACTAATGTCTTTCGGTATATAATCGTAATATAGCATTTCTGCTTTCACACTGATATACATGTTGATGTATTAACTACTGAGTTGTGATAATCATTGATTTTTTTTTTTGGGGGGGGGGACCGGGTTAACCTGAAAACTGAAATAAAAATATGTCATATTTCAAAATAGAATTGGGTTCCTCTTAGGAGAAACTATCATTTTCTAAAAACTTTCTTGAAATTCAATCATTATGCTATTTTTAGTGCAGGATATGCACTTTTAAAATTCTTATTAAAAAATCGGTATAATAGAAGCCTTTCATGAAACACCCCCTGCTGTTATTTGAACTTTAGCTTAGAACATGGGTGAAAGGGGGAGGAAGAGAGAGAGAGAGAGAGTGAAAGAGAGAGAGAGAGAGAGAGAGAGAGAGAGAGAGAGAGAGAGAGATAGAGAGAGAGAGGGAGAGAGAAAGATATATTAGTGAATTCATGGAATGATATCCCATATTTTTGTCAGTCACATAATATTTTAGAATATCATTTTCAGTTGTGTTCAAGGGAATATATTCTTCCACAAAAGTGCTGTGATCAACCAAACAATGTTATTAAAGATGATTAACATTAATTATTTGGATGCTGCCTATCACATTCGGATTCAACCCATTTGAAGAAGAAAAAAATGTATGTCTACACTCAAAGTGATTTGTAATGGTTGAATGAATGATAGGTGGTTTGAACTTTAAAATCTGACTTTAAAAGGCATATCTCATTATATTAAGTAAGAACTTATTGTAATTTTTATGACATTGAGAGACAAAGAGAGAGAGAAAGAGGGGGGAGAGGAGAGAGAGAGAGAGGTCGCAAGCAAGAGAACTAAACAATTCAAACTTGATCTTTTTGTGCCAATTTCTTTAAAATGACATACATGTACAGTATAGCACCACACCAAGTGGAAGCCAAAGTATAGGCTGCTCAAAAACAATTATAATTGAAAGAGACAGAAAAGAATCACTTCATGTACAGTTTTCTGCTTTATATTCTATTATCAGTAAAATGTATTATCTATAATTCGTCCTTCAATTGTTTGTTTCCTTCTTCGAAACTGCTTAAAAAATAGAGAGCTTCCCAGAATTCAGTAGTAACAAGCATTTTTTTTTTCTAGCCGTTTTTGCTATATATATAAGCCTAACACTTACATTCAATTACTATCACCCACTTAAGTTAAAGGTAGTGTATCTCTTTTGTAGCCAACATCAAATTCTGTAGAACTTTGCAGGAATTATGACTATGTCACGTATGTCCTATCTGTGAAATTTAAAGGTTAGCCAGCGTCCTAGTATTCAAATTATGCAAGAAAACCCGTTTACTTTCTAGACTCCACTGTCAGACACTATTGAGTGAGTGACTGACTTCTTTTTTTCTTTTGGTAATAACATACATAAAATGAGCTGTAAAGGGTACATGAGCATTTGTCTACATCAATAATCCACTTCTTGTAATGGCCAAAATTAAACTGATTGAATCTTTGCGCAGCACAAAAGGTACGACCATTCGGTTTGATTTGATTTGATTAAACGATCGATTCGACAACTAACGGTCGTTATTTTTCCACTAAAAGAAGTTTCCAAGCCCTTTTGTTTTGAGGGAAGTTCTAAATTAGTATTATCTTTTAAATGCTGTTGGAATTTAACCTTTTCATTTTTATGGCCTGCAAATGGGACATAGTACCTTTAAATAGTACCTGCAACTGTTTGTTGTACCTGTGAAACCATGCCATGATCATGATGGTACTTAAATGCTCATGGCTTGTAACTGAAGACATGCTGGTGGCAATGTGTCCACCAATGAACATTTAGAGCATATTTGAATGAGGGTATGAGGTGGGTGAGGGAGGGGGCTGCTGTACAATTTTTAAATTTCCATTATTTTTCCAACTGTAACCCACCATTCAGGTGCATGCAGCCATTTCTAATTTGAGCACTGATATGCCATATTTGAATTTAGTACTGTGTATGCAGTATGTTTTGATTACAAGAGTTACATTTTCAATATATTAAAGTGTAAAATATATAACAACTTTATTAGAATTTGCAGTGTATAGTTTGCTCACAATTCATTTTCTCTTCTCGTGCCTGTATGTCTGTGATTAAGAGAAGCGTTACAGCTATGACTTGGGCCTATATCTGTATGCGATATTGTTTGTTATTTCATTGATACCATAGATAGCAAACCAATTTGATAGCTGTTGTCCGAACTGTGGTCGTAACAGCTGTTGATATTAAGGTGCATATGGTAGCAGACAGTATGACGTTGATTAGTAGATCAATCAAACCTAGCCCTGGATAATAGTTTAAAGAGAAGGTTAAATTCTCGTTCAGATGAACAAATATTTTGTGAGCTTTCTCATTTTGTGTATGTCAGTAGGCCTGTCCACATCAGCTCGAGAAAACCAAATAACCCGCTATTTTAACTATCCCGATCGCAAATTATCCAGCTAATTTGCATCGATCTTCATCAGCCCGCAGTTGCAATTAGCGGGATATTTGGTCAAGATAATCATCCTAAGATATCTTGGGCTAGTTTGCTATATAACCCGGTTTTTTAGCAAAATATCCCGCTATTTGTCCGGTGCGTCTTCACCAGCCCGAAGACTCGCACTATGCGCGAACGCTGAGCAAAATATCTTGAGCTATAATTTCACGAGCTCGAATTTCGAGCTGATGAAGACGCGATTTGTAAATTCGGGCTTCTTTCCCAAATCAGAAATAGAGGGCTATTTGGCAATCTCGAGCTGATGAAGACATACCTAGTGTGGAAGAGTGTCATGGTGAAAAAGATTGCCCTTCAAACGACCCCTTGAGGCACATTCCGATAAGACGCAACAAAACCACAGAGTTTTTTTTTTATCATGATGGCGTAAATTAGTGTACGCTTTACATTTCTGTATCTGATAACAGAAAGCGCAGTGAATACGCGCAAGCCCTCTCCTCTGTTGTGTGCAGTTGCAAATTTCTGAACAAGCCTTATATGACAAGGAATAGCTGAAAAGTTTGGACCAAACACGTTGAATATGTGTGTGTAGTCCCATGCACTCATTTCTATGTGCAGTGTATAGGATTTTCAGCAAGATTTGAGTTCGTTTCATTTCATTATATGGTCATTCCAAGACCTCACGGTGTATATCTTAATGTACTACATAACTAACCTTTCTCAAATGCTTCCATTTCCTTTTACATTTCAATGGTATGACCAGAACTCGAAACTGTCTTTAAGGCCTATCTGTTTATAATAATTTTTTTGAATGATAATAATAATGATAATCTTAAATTGTTGTAAATGTTTAAAATTGATTTTGTAATTGTTTTGTTGGAAACATAAATAAATTGAATTAAATTGAAAATAATTGAGATTTGTAAGGTGCCAAATCAACTTAGAATTAAATGCCCAACTGCCAAGGTGCATGTGTGAAACAAAAACATAAAAGAGATCACAGAAAAGCATCTCTATTATAAACAGAGGAACAGAAGTAAGATAGAACATACAAAAATGAAAGAACTAATTATATGCCGAATTAAACAGATACGTAATACGTATTAAGATTAATTTTAAACACTTCAACTGATCTGCTATTACAAATCTCTTGAGGAAGAGCATTCCAAAGCGAAGGCCCTGCATGAGCAAAGGATCTCCCCCTCACCCCCAATTAGTAAAGATCTGGACGGAATGTAATGTGCTGTGTACTGTTGAGCAGAGCCATGGACACAATTTCTAGCAGAGCTCATTCATATATCCTTCATTAACAAAAATGGAGAGCCTGATTTGATGAAAAACTCAAGACATTTTTAAATGAATTCCCACATTCTACATTCTATAGAAGTATCTGGGTGCCAGCAGGAAATTGTAGCTCAATTAGCATCTCCCGTGGGTGTAATTATTTTAACAGAATGAGAGATATATTAAAGACATTGCTCCTGGAGTATTCTGGGACTGCTGGCTGGCCTAATTTAATGAATAATTGTGAAATCAATAAGGACTGTCGCAAGTGATATTGATATTCAATTAACGTTACAAGCAGATACCTTAGGACAATGTTACAGGTCTATGCTGAAAGCAGGCAGAAGAAGGCACGTTTTATGTTTGGAGACAAAACAGATCTGTTTATGAAAGTGCTGATGTGTTGTTGTGCAGAATATAGATTATGTTGACCGATGAAAATACTTGAAATGTGTCACTGCTCAATGGTTGAATCGATAATTTTAACATTGCAAAATTAAAGTCCAAAGTGTTGATGCGCTTTAGAAGGGAATATATTCATGTGTTCAGATTAGTTGTGATCGATGCAGTGAGAGGAAAGGCGTACAGAGAAAAAAAATGTGCCTATGTGATATAGAGACAGGTCCAAAGCACTTTTGATATATGTATTCCTCTTTTTCTCTCTCTCTTTCTCTTTCATTCTTTCTCTCTCTCTCTCTCTCTCTCTCACTCTATCCTTTTTGTCTCGATGATAATAGCACACATTCCATCTGATTTAGTAACACATGGTTCCCCAATCTACTTTGTCGTCCTCATCCCCATTCATCTACAGGCATGTGGGGAAGCGACAGTGACGACACGGTCTTTGTCGAATCATGTGCTTGATTGCCACATTGCGAGCCAGGGGTGACGTCAATCGGGCAAATCAGGCAACCGTCCCAGATTTGGAGTTCATTTGGTCTCCTCAAAGATTTCTTTTCTGGCAAATTGATTGCAAATTAAACCTGGCAAAGTCTTCAGAGCGCACCATCTTCCGGAGTTTAATTGTGAACATGTTTTCCGTCTTTTTCTTCCTACTGATGAAATCGGGCAAATGAGCTTGGAATGAGCCCCATTCATCTTAGTTAATTTGTTGGCATGTGTTTTTATTAGACAGAAATTCAATTAAAGTACAAGGAGAAGTTTTCTTTGTCACATGAATCCATTGAACATGCAAATTCTCTCAGTGAAAGTGATTGAGTTAGAGAGGCCTTGTTACAATCAATGGATGTTGAAAATAGGCCTGAGTCATCACGGGTTTTGCCGAACCCGGGTTTGACTTGAAAATTTCGGGCGGGGACCGGGTACCCGAACAGGAATTTTCACCATACTAAAAATCGCGCGCATGCAGCGGCGGGAGTTAAGATTAAGTCGCTGTTCTAAATAATGCGACGGGAAAAGACAGTTACTGCTTTCAAAACAATTAAATAATCAATTTAATTAAATAAATATGCTTTAAGAAATAAATGGATATCGTTTCAGTTGACGGTAGGTCTTTTTATCGCTCTAAAATTGAAGCTGCAAAATTATGGAAGGAATCATGCTTCTCGGTACCGAGCGCGTTCAGAAACGGAAGTCAAAATATGACCCACTGAAGACTGAGCAAGTTACGATAGTAACCACACACAAGACCAAAATGCTGATCAGAATATTAAAATTAAATCGTAATACCGGTAGGCATTAATTTAATTTTCAAAATATCCACAAAATAATGGTTTACCCTTGATATTATGATGAAGGAAAATAAATTAAAGCTCTTGAAATAACATCGAAGTGCCTTTCGTTCGTTCTAAAAATGCGTGTATAACGGCAAGCTGAAGTTAGGAGTCCAGCTTTTCAAGCCCGTACCGTCATGAATGCAGACGGAAGTACGAACTGATCTGAACAATAAGCATTAAACCAATTAAAAACATCACTTAACTCACTTTAAGGGACTACAGCACGACAAATTACCGTTAAATAATAATTTGCTTTGACAAACAATACTATAGATATTCATAATATCTTACATAAATAATGATATTTCATGAGCTACGTATTCGATATCGAGTTCAGCTAGCCATCATTTTGATGAGACGTAATTGTCATGCAGCGCAGTAGACTGTAGAGGGCAGCATGCAGCAGAGAGGAAAATATCACGTGATCTATAAGGCCCGCGATTTTTTCCTCTCTGCTGCATGCTGCCTCTACAGTCTACTGCGCTGCATGACAATTACGTCTCATTTAGCTGAACTCGTAGCTCATGAAATATCGTTATTTCTGTGAGATATCATGAATATCTATAGTATTATTTGTCAAAGGAAATTATTATTTTACGGTAATTTGTTGAGCGTTAGTCTCTTAAAATGAGTTATGTGATGTTTTTAATTGGTTTAATGCTTATTGTTCAGATCAGTTCGTACTTCCGTCTGCATTCATGACGGTACGGGCTTGAAAACTTGACTCTAACTTCAGCTTGCCGTTATACACGCATTTTTAGAACGAACGAAAGGCACTTCGATGTTATTTCAAGAGCTTTAATTTATTTTCCTTCATCATAATATCAAGGGTAAACCATTATGTTGTGGATATATTTTGACAATTAAATCAATGCATATTAGTATTACGATTTAATTTTAATATTCTGATCAACATTTTGGTCTTGTGTGTTTACTTTCGTAACTTGCTCAGTCTTCAGTGGATCATATTTTGACTTCAGTTTCTGAACGCACTCGGTACCGCGAAGTGTGGTGATTCCTTCCTTGCAGCCTCAATTTTAGAGCGATAAAAAGGCCTACCGTCAACTGAAACGGTATCTATTTATTTCTAAAGCATATTTATTTAATTAAATTGAAATATAAGTTTGTGAATTGCATATTTTTAGTTCGTTATTTCAGAATATCAGTGTGAAATTTAATTTTGAAAAACCCGAAACTCGAATATTCAAACCCGGGTTTCGGCGTGACGGTCGGGGACCGGGCGGGGAACCGTTTCGACTCAGGCCTAGTTGAAAACATACATTTGACGCCTTGCATTATCATTATAAAATGGCTCCACTCACGTGAGACTGTAGGCTATCAAATAACACCATACCATGCAGCACGCAAAGACTTTCTGCACCTATACACCTAGCCCTTTAATCCCCTTTATGCTACAAACAGAACTTTCCCCATTTGTATTTGTTATTGTTATTGTTATCCCCAAATACTATCTCTATCTAATGGTACCATTATACAGAGTTAATATAATGTTATGATATCTCAAAAGCATTTGCTTCAGACTTGATGGTACTTTTCTGTCTACCCAAACTGTAGATGGCAGATTGCCAGGGTTTTGAGTCTATTCGCTACATGGATAATAGGCCTGTCCTCATCAGCGTGAGATTGCCAAATAACCCGCTATTTTAGCTATCCCGATCGCAAATTATCCAGCTAATTTGCGTCTTCATCAGCCCGCAGTTGCAATTAGTGGGATATTTGGTAGAGATAATCATCCCAAGATATCTTGGGCTAGTTAGCAAAATATCCCGCTAGTTGGCAAAATATCCCGTCTTCACCAGCCCGAAAACTCGCACTATGCACGAACGCTGAGCAAAATATCTCGAGCTAATTTCTTGAGCTTGAGTTTCGAGTTTCGATCTCGAATTTCGAGCTGATAAAGACGCGATTTGTAACGTGGGGCTTATTTCCCAAATCAGAAATAGCATGCTATTTGGCAATCTCGAGCTGATGAAGACAGGCATACAGGCCGAGACAGGCATACAGAAAATGTGAACACAAGCATAATCCATACATAGAAGGATGAAAGATGGCATGAGAAAGAAATGGAAGTAGTCTCAAACACCCAATTAATAGGTTTATTGATGTTTGGTCTACATCCAGTTTGTCTACTACCCAATTTGTCTATTACTTGTTTAGTCTAATTTCCCACATGGTCTAATAATCATTTACTGTAAACGTGGAAATATTCGCGGTACATTAATTTTCGCGGATTTCGCGCTAAGATCGGCAAGAGCGAATTTTTGAACTCGCGAAAATATAAGCATGCCTTCTTATGCTTGTTTTGAATGGGCTGGATTGCGTGCAACGCGAATTCAAGAACCCGCGAATATGTTTTGGGGCGCAAAAATTAATCACGCGAAAATTTAAAGCGTTTACAGTAATCATACGTAATCATCATCATCGAATGATTATTAGGCCTTATGGATGGTAGACGAAATGGACATTGGACAAACTAGGAATTAGACTAACTTCATGGTTGTATTAGACTAAATGAACAATAGACCAAATGGGTTGTAGACTTATTGGAGATTAGACCATATAGAAATTAGACCAAATGACTATTAGCCTAAATGGTCATTTGACCAAATGATAATTAGACGAAATGAATACTACACCATGTGGATAGTCGACTGGCTTTGTGTAGACCATATGGGCATAGACTAATTGGGTTGTAGACCAAACGGCAATTGACCATCAATAGCATCAGGGAATGACTGAAAATTAAAGGGTAAACATCATTATGTAAAAACAGTTGTCTAAACAATCGCACTAAGATGCACGATCATGTCCTGATACGACTCATGTCAGATGCCTGTAAAACGAAACACGGTTAATAAGTTCATCTACACCATTTTGTTTTCAATTCCCCTCTAGGCATACACTTTCATGTTAAACATGCAGGTGTATATCTGACTATGAAGCTCTAAATGGAGACCTGTTTCTTGGAAAATACAATCTTGATCCCATGCCGACGACGGAAACAGAAACGGAAACTGGGCTGTTCCTGTATGAAGTCAATGAGAAGGAGAAACTTAAATTGGTCCTAAACATATTTTCATTGCACCATAGTGAAAAGCAAAAATTGATAAGAACAATTATTTTCTTGTACATTTGAGAGTAGGGATTATTTCACAGAATTTGTACTATTACTGCAGAACCATGGGGCATAAGGCCTGTCTTCATCAGCTCGAGATTGCCAAATAACCCGCTATTTTAACTTTACCGATCACAAATTATCCAGCTAATTTGCGTCTTCATCAGCCCGCAGTTGCAATTAGCAGGATATTTGGTCGAGATAATCATCCCAAGATATCTTGGGCTAGTTTGCAAAATATCTCGCTATTTGTCCGTGCGTGTTCACCAGCCCGAAAACTCGCACTATGCCCGAACGCTGAGCAAATATCTCGAGCTAATTTCTCGAGCTCGAGTTTCGAGCTGATGAAGACGCGATTTGTAACTTCTGGCTTATTGCCCAAATCAGAAATAGCGGGCTATTTGGCAATCTCGAGCTGATGAAGACATACCTTATAGACTCCCTCAATGCAGAGGAGTGGAATCCATTTTTAAGAGTCATATTATGGATCCCTTCCTTCGGAGTTTAATCTACTACAGAATTACAGTGGAATCTACTCCAAAGAAACAGGAGTGGTTCAATTATTCTTTTAAAGCCCCACTGCACTACTTGTAGCTACTTCCTCCCTTTATATAGAAATCAATGCCTAAGCGGTGCCTGTTGGTCCCCCATGATCCTCTTTTTTGTATGTTAATTGAGTGCTGAGTTGATGAGATAACCACCTGTCAGTGACCACGCTGGGAGGTCTAATCCCTCCTGGCCAAACTAGTGCAGACAGGCTTTAAGAGTGGATTCCACTTTTTTTTTTCAGCATGGATTCCACTTTCAAATAAAGTGATCCCTAAAGTGACTTCTCCCCCGCAAACTCCCATTATAAAGAGTTAACCTTGTTCAGATATGAAGATATGACGCGGCAAAACCACATTTTTTTTAAATGATGAAGAAAAGTAAAGGGTAATACGTGTCACATTTCTGTCTCTGCAGAGCTCAGTGAATACGTGCAGGACCATTCATCTACACGATAAAAGTAAAACGGGGCGGTATTTTTGTGGCGGTTTACCGCAACATATCTGAACAAGCCTTACAGGCATCGTTTAACAATGTTAAATCTGAGATGCATGGCCCTACGTGTTATCAGCGTCTGTGATATGGTGTAATATTGAAGCCCTAAAAAAATTGCGCTTCAAAATGATCATGAAGTGCCTCAAAAAAGTAAAAATCTTTGAGTGACCGGTTTTACCATATTCATTTTCCCCAATAGACTGTAGTGTTATAAAAACCTTTAGGAAAACCAAAAAATGAAATTTTGATTTCCAGTCATAAATATCTTGATAATCAGACAGGCGATCGGCTTGTTAAAGTCGTGGGATTCCTGACTGACCTTGGTCTATAATTTTGATTGCAGCATGAGCATAATCCCGATTTTGTTTCAGAATCTGAGGCAATGTTACCGAGTCACTTTAAGAGGCCTACAGCACCCATCTCCTTACCCCCTACAACATCCAATATGAAATAATTAGGATATATGTATAACATATGATGTGTGTATGCTGTCCATCTAGGTTTTTTCATAACCTTTCTAAATTAAAATCTTTCCTTGCTGATCTACATGTGAGAAACTAATTACTCTCCAGGTTGAATGATATTCCATATTTTGACCACTTGCCTTCACACTTATTTTCTTCCTGCGGAAGGTCCTCTTTCTAATTATAGGAACTGAACCGGTTACTAGAGCACAGTGAACTTGTCCTTTTTTTAATGTTTTCATGTACTTTTTAATTACTACTCTGATTATGGCAACTAATGATCTTGATATATGAGTTATATATCCTTAATGAGAGCATTTACTTTTCAAGCTTTATTTACATCCATTTACTACCCTCATCTGATTTTAAACACTAAACACTGTGAATCAAGTTGCTGCACTTTTAAATGGCCCCACTTGAATGGATTCAAATTTGAATTAACATGCATGTTGAAAAAGTAATGATTTGAAGCTTTTGTTGAACACGCTAGAATGCTTTCTATAGCTGTGATTGATGTATGGTTTATATATTCAAATTAATTACGATTTCATTAGTTTGTTTGTGTATGATGTCTGCACTATCCTGTATCTTCACCTTTGTTTTGTCTCATTATTTTTTCCTTTCTTTCTCCATTTTCTTTTTCTCCCTTATTCCTCTTACTCCCCTCCCTCTTTCAGTTTCTCCTTGTCTTTCTTTATCTCCTCTGATTTCTCTCTCCCTCCCCTCTCTCCCTCCCCCTCCCTCTCTCTCTCTCTCTCCCTCTCCTCCCTCTCTCTCTCCTCTCCTCTCTCTCTCCTCTCTTCCCTTGCTCCATCTTTTGTATTTTTTCTCTCATTATTCTCTTTCATTGTTACCCCTTTCAACTCCCTCCATTGTTCCCCCTCTGACTTTCTTCTCTCTCCCCCTAGTTTTCTCTACCACACTTTATTTCCATCCCCTCCCACACTGTTCTCTCTCTCTCTCTCTCTCTCTGAATTCTGTACTCTTGCTCCTCTATCTCTTTTCCCTCTCTTTTCTCTTCTATTTTCATACATTCACTCTCGACCTCCCCTCTCTTCTGTGTGTTTATATCTCTCCATCCTTCCCCTCTCCCACCATCTCCACCTCCCCTTGCTTTCTCCTCCATTTCTCTTTCTTTCTTCATTCTCTCTCACCCTTTTTTCTACATTCTCCCACCCCCTCTATCTTAACCCACCCTTTTTCCTCCCCTCCATTCTGTCTATCTCCCGCCCCTTCCCAATCCTCTTTCTCTTTCTCTCTTATTTTTCCTTTCTTCATTTCTCCCTCTTCCTCTTCCTCCATCCATCCCTCAATGTCGAACTGAGTGGTATAGGAACCAGTTCAATGGCAGTGTTAAGTGTCCCGTTTCGCCAACAGTCAATGCTAACCTAATTTTCCAGGAGGGCCCCTATATCTCCCTTTCATTAAATGTGATCGATGAGACCGCCGAATGTGCACCTACCTTTTATAGGTGGGTAGCTGGAAGTCTGCAATAAAGGGGGAAAAGCGGTGATTATTCGCTAGCTTATATTACCGATTAGATCATCAGGGGCAATATCAACTAGCCAGCTGCCAAAGAAGGATTGAATGATATGCCTTCATGATAAGGGGCAATCAGGCGGTAGTACTCATGATGTTATATGGGGCTATTAGGGAGTGTATTTTATGGTTAGATGAAGGGGAGGGGTATCCCCTTCTTCCCCCAGGTGCAGTCACCAACTTGGAAGAATTTGACTGCATTATTGCTTTGGGGAGATGGGAAAGCTGGGGACGTTGTGCAAGATGGAAATTAGAAGATTCATTAAACTAAAGTAGAAATATTGAATGGAGGGGAGGAGAGAGGGTGAGACAGAGAGGGTGGAGGGAGGGAGGAGGGGAAGAGAGAGGGTGAGAGATGGAGGGAGGAGGGGAAGAGAGAGGGTGAGGGAGGGAGGGAGGGAGGAGGGGGAAGAGAGAGGGTGAGAAAGGGAGGGGGAAAGAGAGAGGGTGAGAGATGGAGGGAGGGAGGAGGGGAAGAGAGAGGGTGAGAGAGGGAGGGGGAAAGAGAGAGGGTGAGAGATGGAGGAGGGGGAAGAGAGAGGATGAGGGAGGGAGGATGAGGGAGGGAGGGAGAGAGAGAGATATATATATATATATATATATATATATATATATATTGAGAGGTGGATAGGTGGTTTGTATGTGTGTGTGGGTTGGTATGTATGTGTGTTGTGTGTGTGTGAATGGGTGAGACAGAGAGAGATATATACATCAGGAGGGGGAGAGTGATGGTTAGAGATGAAGGCAGTGAGAGATAGAACGAGAGATAAAGACTGAGAGAAAGCAAGAGAATGCAAATTAGAGATGATGAAAATAAACAAGAGAATAATAAGACAACTGAGACTGCGATTGATGTACCATATACCAGACCTCTGTTTTAACATCTACTATAGATCACCCATAAACCAGCTATTCAGCAGTAGTTACATGCATGCATCCATCCCATGTTTACATGTATGTGCATATATATATCTATGGTGCTGTAGAACTGAGCATATGACCCATAGCTTCTACTTGAAGACCCAATTTGATGAAAATACAACTTTATATGAATGGAAAGCTGATTGAATGTAGAATCCAAATATAGGGCATTACAAATATTTTCCCTTTCAGTATTGCACAAAAGCAAATTAAAATCTCAGTTTCCTCACCCCTCCAAATTATGTGTTCATTACATGTGGACCCTATCGGCGCGCCTATATAGCTGAGGCGATGAGCCATGCTAAATTAATGCAAATTGAATATGCGTACTCCACATGAGATGATGTCATCAAGTCGATAGCGAGGTTTTAGGTTGACAACTTCTGATTTTCAAAGCTTTAGATTTATGATAAAATACCATGGCAAAATGAAAAGCCTTTCATGTTTAAATGAATGGCAAACAGGTTTTAAAAAACAACTAAATGCAGCAAGGCCTCTATGAAAACAATTTAGTTGTGTGTTGTAAGTTACAGATTTGTTTCTTTCTTTCTTTTTTGGTGGTATACCACATTTTGTCTGAACGAATATATAGTGGTCTTTATCGGCTACATGGTTGCTTGTTTTTCTCTTCAAAGTACTTTTTATGGAGAATCTCAGAATATATTTAGACAAGAAGCCTTGGTACAGACTACTGTATCACTGTGATTATGATTAACACTGTAATTATATTTGAAGACCTCGTACAGAGTTAATCATGGGTAGATGAAATTGTGTTGTTTCACAATAATCTATTTCCATTAACTTTTAAGTATGTTTCATTTTCTTTAGAATGTCTGTTTTTGTTTAGGTAAGAGCACCACTTGTTATTGACTGTAGACACATTAACTGTTGAGAGCCCAAAGCAACTCTATGTTAAAGGATATATGGGTTGGCACCCTTATGGCTCTCAAATAGACAAAAACATCTTTTCGGAGCTAGAAGGGCATTCATTCATGTACCGGTACATTAAAACAGAGTTAATGCCCTTCTGGCTTTGAGCATACTAAATCATCTTTGCGCTATTTCGCTGCAGGACAAGGAGAGAGCTGGAAATCTATAGTTGACCATGATCTGTTTCCGTTTCCATGTTATCTATCTCCAAGCTCGTCTTCACTTTGCAATTCCTTTTCTCTCCTTTGTCTGCTGCATTGATCTAGATCACTTCCTTCCGGGCCTGTCCTCAACTTCTTGAGTAAAGAAACTGATCAGAAAAAAATGAGACAATGATGATAATATTAACATTTTTTAAAGAAGAATGATAAATATTGAGAATGGAAAGAATTTCATGCTCTCATTTTGTACTATTTATCCATTTATGCTGTGATGGTTCAGCAGGATGGTGATAATGACATAGATGTTGACAAAATTTTTGTGAAATCGAATACAGTGATGGTGAATAAAGGTTGCCTGCTTCCAGGAATAATTAATAATAAAATGTTGGCCCTATCACTGGCATAGGCAATTTGAACCATCTGACCTTCATATTACATATAATGTATTTGAAGAAAGAATTGCTTGGGTTTCTTCTTGATGTTCCAAATGGGTTCGTGGAATCGTAAAGGTGGATATTGCGGAACAATAGCTGAATCAAGATAAACGGATAAAAACAAAAGGGCATGCTGACTGAAAAACATTATGTTTGAAATGTTAATTTGGATATGTTTTTGTGAACTTTATTTCATGATGGAAAGGGATGTGATAGGACAGGCATATTGGACTTAGGGTGCGTTCAATCGACACTTTTTCACCCTAGAATCACAGTTTTCAAAGACGTTTAGTTTAAAACACGGTTGCGTTCAAGCGATTTTTCGTTGGTCGTAAAAATAAACGTGTTTAAAAAACACAAACATGAAATGCTGAAAAAGATGCATTTTGTATCATGATTCTGCAGAATCACGGTCGCTAAAATTCGCTTGAACGAACGGAGATCTCAATCATGATTCTATGACATCATTATCTATTATATAAATTATCACTACCTATTTCTAGTCTTCCTGGGTGGGCTTGAAATGAGCGAGAATCATCGTTGATGGAAAATCGCTTGAACGATCTCCCGCAGTAAACGTGTTTTGTATCAGCGTTTTGAATTGTGATTCATGTTTGTGATTCTAGCTTCGAAAAATCGCTTGAACGCACCCTTAGAGCTTGTAGGATTTTGTATCCTTGAGAGAATACTACATGCATTTGTTTACAAGATGATTTTTTTTTGGGGGTGGGAATAACTGAAATTACTCTGTCTAATTTTGGGGGGAAGTAGTTCTTCTTACTGTAGAAATTCTTTATTGTGTATTGTACATTATGCAGTCATTATATTTTTTTTATTCTAGAGTGGGGTGTGACAAACAGGATTGATGACACCGCAATTGTGCTTTAAGTTACTTTGTGCACATTTCTACATGCCATGATACACCTGGCAACTACGATCAGTATCTCCTTTGCTGAATTCAATGGAAATGTATATTTCGATATCAAATATCTCTATTCATGAATTTTATTATCATATTGGTTACTTTTTTATTCATCAGTTCATCTATAACCTGTATGCTTGTATATGTCTACAGACTTTTATTTACATTGACAGTAACGAATTATCATATTCAATATCATAATATACTAATGATTTTTCCATTAAAGGATTTTGTATCTTACACGATCTTCAAATTATTCATGGTTTTGGTGACAATTCCATTTCAGTTGAATGAATTACAATAGTTTGAATTGTTTGTCCTTTTGCTTGTCTTTTTGCTGATCCTACTTTTATCTTCTTTACTTTTCATTGCAGGGTGAAGGCACTGTTGAGATTGACTGAAAAGTCTTCTGGATTCAGCCAAAAGTAAGTAAGATAAATTGTCAAGCAATAACAATTTAAGTCTACAGATAGTACAGTTACATCTGGGACTAAGGCACCGGCTTTTGTATTTGAAATTGAATTTTTGTGGTGTAATACATCAACAGAATTATTGTAAAATAAGGGAGGGTGCCAGTCATGAAGATCTAGCCGGATATAAACGTATTCATGATTTAATACCTACGTATAGGATGGTGCCAAATGGGTCGTATGCACTTTGTGATATGTTTGAGTTGTCATTCCGTACATGATGAGAAACAAGGTCAAAACATGTATATTTCACCACAAAGTTCTTTTTTTTTCAAACAGTTGTTTGGGGGATGAGGTAGGTT
>CP137685.1:4456534-4559183 GCA_037976565.1 Mesocentrotus franciscanus
TTGTACCTTAAGTTTTGTCTAAAAATAGCTGTTTTCTCCTGAAAATAGAAGTAGGTACTTATATATTGTGAACTTTCTTGGAACGTAAGACATTTGTAGGCAAATAAAGAGCTAGGCCAGATATTGAAATACAAACTTTGATTCTTTAAATAGAAAATTGTCTGTAAACGTAGTGTTATTCAAAAGGTTAAAGCCTGATAATGCATCTTTGAATGAAACTAATATGTCAGATAACTTCTGTACTTGGCGATATAGCCACATTTTCAGCATTTTTGTTGTTGTTTTGTTTAAGTGATGTAATAGATTGTGAGTAAAAGAACATGTGCAAATAAATCTGGCAGTGGTATAAATAGCAATATTTTTCCTTTATTCTGTAACTTCCTGAAAACTATTTATTGATAATCATGGATGCCTTACAAAAAGCTTTGTAGAAGCTCTCTGCATCCATATTAAGATGAACATAGCTTTAATACATCCTCACTAATCCATGGCAGTTAACTTTTCTTATCTAAATTCATCAGTTTCCCCTCCTCAAATTGGCAACAAATAATCTTATCATCCACTCCTTCATAGGTAAAGAAAATAATAAAAATATTTATTAGATGAACCAATGTGAAAGAAAATTGTAAAATTTAACCAAAAATTGCCAATTTGTACACAAAAATAGTGATTTAATATTTAGAGACTTTAGAGACTTATATGATTAGTTGAATTTAAAAAGATCTTATTTGAGAATGGCACAGTGTACTGCCTTGGAAATCTACTCAAAATTTCCTGTTATTTTTGTTCTTTCTGCTTATATATAAAGTGTAATTCGTAACACTCTGGATCAAAAGATATATGCAAGTATGTCACTAAAAGGAAACACTGTACTGTGATGGATTAACATGACATTGGCCATCACCATACAAGGCCTTCAAAATCATGCTCTAAACAAGATTTGTTACTCAAAGAACACGCGGACATATCTTCATCTAAATATTTAGATCGTTATTTACTCACAAGCTGCTGCAGCTCAGGCGATGATTATAATCACCTGTCGACTGGAGACTTCTCCTCCTCCTCCAGGCCATTTGAAAGAAGATGCTAAGAAAAGGAATTACTTCGGCGACTAAAGCCTTATTCTGATATGATGCGACTACCGGTAAACTGCGATGGTTTTTTTTAACGATGATGTAAAGTGTAATAGGCTTCCCTTTTCTGCATCTTATGACACAGAGCTTAGGGAATATATGCAAGACCTTTGTAACGCACAGTTGCCATACATTTGCACATCATTAAAAAAAACTGTGGCGTTTTTTTGCAACGTTTTACCACGTCATATCTGGATAGGTGTGTCTTTATCAGCTCGAGATTGCCAAATAGCCCGCTATTTCTGATTTGGGAAATAAGCCCGAAATTAAAAATCGCGTCTTCATCAGCTCGAGTTTCATGAATCTCGAGCTTGAGAAATTAGCTCAAGATATCTTGCTCAGCGTTCGCGCATAGTGCGAGTCTTCGGGCTGGTGAAGACGCACTGGACAAATAGCGGGATAGTTTGCAAACTAGCCCAAGATATCTTGGGATGACTATCTCGACCAAATATCCCGCTAATTGCAACTGCGGGCTGATGAAGACGCAAATTAGCTGGATAATTTGCGATCAGGATAGTTAAAATAGCAGGTTATTTGGCAATCTCGAGCTGATGAAGACAGGCCTAATGAGCCTAAAGCATCCGGTGTTTGAGAAAGATTTCTTTGTGTGTTTTACTGGTTGGAAGGACTGTTGTACATGTAGTTGTAACAAGCTTGACCTTTAATGCTTCTATTCCTTATTCTGTTTCGAAAGATGGTTGAAGGCATTTGAAAGGTAATGTAGAATTCTGACAAGTGGTAAAGAAATGAAAGACTCTTGCTTAAATCCTTCCTAAAGATAATGTGGAGTATTGAAAATACAAACTGTTGAGACCTTGTTCAGAATTGTTGATTATGAAAAAAACTGGTGATAATTGTGTGTTATGAGATTATAGAATAATCCATATTATAGTGTTCCACTCAAAGCCAAAAAGGGTGTTCACATATAACACAGAATTAATGCCCTCGTGGCTCTCAACAGGCAATAATGTCATTACACGGGATTACACAAACATGGCATCAGAACTGGAGCGCACAGCAGTTGTAAACAATTTTCAAGTCATATGTGAAGTATGATCAAACATTTCGAGAACAATCCTCTTGATGCGACATTGCTACTTTAGTATTCTTCTACAAAAATATAAGGATAGATTACAATTTAAAAAAAGATTACTGAGGAGTGTTTCACAAAGACTAAGATCGACTTTAAGTTGGACTTAACTATGGCAGGCCGTTCATGCCACTGTTTGCTCTCACCATTTACTGGCATTGGTCTCTCAAGGGACTTACAAATCATGGTCACAAATCTACAGGATTTATATTTTTTGATAATTCATTGTTGAAGGAAAAAATATTATCTAAAGAACATA
Organism: Mesocentrotus franciscanus; assembly: GCA_037976565.1. Lineage (NCBI taxonomy): Eukaryota > Metazoa > Echinodermata > Echinoidea > Camarodonta > Strongylocentrotidae > Mesocentrotus > Mesocentrotus franciscanus. The sequence goes on from CP137685.1 coordinate 4,459,017, forward strand.
GTGGTGGGAGTGAACAGTGGCAAGAACAGCCTGCCATATTTAAGTCCAACTTAAAGTCGATCTTAGTCTTTGTGAAACACTCCCCAGGTTTCTCCTTATGCTCCTGACTGACTTGTGGGAAGCTCCTGTATGAATGAATGTCCATGCATGAATTCTATCCTAAGGATCATCACTGGACAAAGATTTCTGCATCACTGACCATTACTCATCCGAGCCTGTACTACGAGGATGCTTTTGACAGCTAATCCAATTTCGATGAAGACATATGAAGCTCGCTTATTTTTAAAAGCATATTTACAGAAGTAGAGATGCCCTCCCTAGTGGCTGTGTTCATTATTGGAGAAATAAGTAAGTCAAGACATGCTCTATTAAACCCTGATCTTCTTGGATCTTTCTTGACAGGAGTCATGCAGCAATAAACAACAAAATTATTTGGAAATATTACCTCAAGTGCACAACTTTTTTCAATTCTGCGCAAGTAAAATATAGTAAGGAGAGTATTCTGCAAAAGTGATATATGTAGATTTGTGTTCTACCCACAAACAAATAGGTGCTATTTAAAATATTAAAAACAATTAAGGTTAAGGTTAGTTTAGGGTTATTCATTTTTGACCCTCTGACTTTTACCAACACTGAATTACCTTTAAGGTAATGTTTTCCAAACATGCCTCTTTGCTCTATGATAATTTGTATTGCCGTTTATGCCTTTCTCTGACTGGCCCAAATTAGCCTGCCCTCAAAACAGACTACATCAGAGGCCTGGCGTAGGTTGAAACATCTTGCTTATATGTTGACTGCATGCCAGAGTAGAAGAAGGTGGCCGGCTGTACATATAATCTGTGACGTGCATGTTGGTCTGGTCGTAATACCGAGCATGCGTTTGATTGATGATCAGCATCGCAACCGCTCTGGGCAAAAACAATTTATCCTGACCCATGGCTGGTATAGAGCGCCAGTCCGCTGTAATGTCATCCGTTACGATGATGTAAACAGCCGAATCAAGGATGGAATAATCTTGCCCACTCTAAAAAGGAAAGGAATAATCTTGCCCACTTTAGAAAAGAGATGTTCTAAGAGACAAAGGAGATGAGTTTTGGGTGTGAAAATGAGGAAAGCATAACAAAAAGGTTTTAGATGCATTTATATCAGAGCCAAAAGAGGCATTAATTATCTACATGTACATGTGTGTGTGCGAAAGGATAGATTGTATGAGTGAACACCCTTGTTGTACCTGGGTGCATGATGTTTACATTGTTGTTTGGAATTTGAGCAGGATGCGTGAGAATGGTCAGATAATTTAGTACTTTTATCCCTTATATAATACATGCTTACATACATGTACATGCCAGCTAACATTTAATTCAGCTCTAACACTAGGGATATCATATCCCCATCTGCATGGTAATAGGTGGCATTGAAGCCATGTACTACTACATCATCAATGAGATTATTATTTCCTCTTTATTAGTGTTAGATTTAAAGTGACTTCTTGGTTTGCCGGTATAGTGAATATATACAAAACACAGGACACGATTGTTTAAGAATTAAACATAGTCAGAGCATGTTTTCGTGATCTCTAAATCTGAAAATTGAAAATGTTCTACACATATAATACCGTCTACACGTAAGTAGTTACAAAATTCTGAAATGATGACAGAAACAAAACACGTACTAATGAGCTAGGAGTGAACATCTAGTAAAATAGCTACAACCTCCTCCCCCCCCCCCCACACACACATGCTAATGAACTATTTGTATATCAAAATAAATACCTTTAATACCTTACTTCTTTTTGCATCAACCAGGAAGGAATTGTCATATCTTAAGAAAAAAGATGGAAATAATTGCAATTATATCAGGAATGTTTTCATAGCATATTATGTTGCCATCTGTTGTGTTTCCGTCATTAAATTAAATTGACTGGCTGGGGAGTGGGGGCGCAATGCCAAGAATAAATGTTTTCTAGATATATAGATCATGTGACTTTACAATAAACAATGTTATTTTACCGGATGAAAGTACTTGAAAACAGGATGTTTTGAAACTGTACTTGAAGTGAACCGGTAACATTGTTGAAGGTCGATGAAAAAAAAACTGCCTAATTTTTGTTTGAAATGTTACTTATTATATTCCCTCTACTGTACTAACCCTCTAACAAGAAAATCCTGAAAAAATTCTCAAACCACATAGATATTTATGGTTTTCTTTGAAGGCGTATGTGTAACTCCATCTAACAGTAAATTCTCTCAACCAAATTTTTGAATTATCCCAACCGTTTTTCCATGAAAAAAGACATAAGTCAGGCTTTTTAAAATCTGTTAACATATAAAAGTTCGGAATGGTATATAGAGCCAATTCATTGCTTTGTGACGATATACATTCAACCTAAAATTTAATTTAATTATAATAATATAGTTGTGAGAATTTACGAATCAAATCAATCAATCAGATCAGTTTTTCCCAATGTTTATCATTAATAACACTTGGTCTGTTTTCACTCAAACTTTCAGATTACCGGTATCTTTAATTGTACAATTAGCATTGAAGTCACTACCTTAGGCCATTTTCTCTCATAATCTGAACAATGTTACCAAGTCCATTTAAGATAAAAGTGAAGAAGATATTGTGTTTCATTTGAATTTTTTTAATTAGAAGGCATAGAACAAACTATATCCTGTTTGTGGTGAAAATAATGATAATTATAACAGTAATTAGTTGAGCAATTAGAGTAGAATGGTTTTGAACATTAATTTGTAATGACACTTGGAAACAGGATATATTGAAATAGTAATTGAAGGAAGAAGTAAATGAAGGAGGAAGAAGATATTACATTCATATTGATAATATTTCATTTGAATTAGTAGAACAAACATTTTTGAACTATTTATAGTAAAATAATGATAGAAATAGTAAATAAGAAGAAAAAAATAGGTGATATTTTTTTTTAATAAATGACTTGAAACTTTGGCAATTCAATTATATGTTTTCCATTGAAATGGGGAAAGGGGGTTGATGGGGACAATGAACACGTGGAATAAAAAAACGTATATAGAATGTTATATGTGTTGATGAGTTATTAGATCATCTGTAATGTGCAATTTACATACTGTTTGATATATTGATCATATGCAATTTTAGCTGCATTAATAATCTGCAGAAAGAGACAGAAGGGCAATAATACAATATTTTGCAAACAACTAAATTATTCATACCTCTAGTAAATTTGATGATTTTTTGTGTGTCTTTTGTAACTCAAGAATAAAAGGTGGACGGGTTGAATTAGGGCCTTTGTTGAATACTTTCAGATGTAAGCTTCAGTGTGTCACATTCTCAAGATAGATAAATCTGGACAAATCAGTTTTTCACATACTTGAAAAAATAGAAAATCTGTTAACTTAGGGCATGAATAATTCAGTTCTTAATTGTAGCTCAATGCTCTCCTGACTCTGTCAGCAGCAGATGTTTTTGACACAATGATTTTTCATTGGAGGTAAACATTATGTTCTTCAATAATGGGGTTGGAAGGATAGTGGGAAGGGGGTGCAACAGTATACAATGAGGTTGCAAGAATCTTAGTAGGTGTTGTATAAATACCAAGAAGAGATACCATGGACATATATTAAATATGATGGTGCACTGGATGTTATTTGATCGGTCTCAGAATAATATAGAACAGGATATTTTTAAAACAGGAAATCTAGAAAGGAGTGCTAATATCCGGACTTTTCTCGAAACATGATCTGCTTCTCAATTTCCTTCTCGTTGTTATTAGCGAGCTTTCGATTTAGGCACCCGACGTGGGCTACTACGAGTTACTGGAGCGTGGAGACGTTGCACAGCTCACGTCCGTTCCCTTCGCGGAAGTGCTTTCGATTTTCACGACGGGGCTTTCGTCGGTCACGTGACCAATTTTTGAGATCAGGTGACTAAGTCGGGTACTAAATTCACAGTGCGCGAATATCTGATACGAAGAATAACATAAGGATGAGAGAAAGAGATAGAATGATAAAAACAAAGAATAACATAAGAGAAGGTGGTAGAAGGAAGAAACAAAGAATAACATAAGGAAAGACAGAAAAGAAAGTGTTAGAATGATAAAAAACAAAGAATAACATAAGAGAAGGTGATAGAAGGAAGAAACAAAGAACAACATAAGGAAAGACAGAAAGAGAAAGACATAGTGATAGAATGATAAAAACAAAGAATAACATAAGAGAAGGTGGTAGAAAGACGAAACAAAGAATAACATAAGGAAAGACAGAAAGAGAAAGTGATAGAATGATAAAAACATAGAATAACATTAGAGAAGGTGATAGAAGGAAGAAACAAAGAATAACATAAGGAAAGAGAAAGTGATAGAATGATAAAAACAAAGAATAACATAAGAGAAAGTGATAGAAGGAAGAAACAAAGAAAAACACAAGGAAATTAAGACAGAAAGAAAAAATGATAGAATGATAACAACAGGAATACCGAGGAAACTGCACCCACGTTGCCGTTTTCACGACGGGGATTCACGGAAATTGCCCCCGACTCCCGTCGTGTGATTTGGAAGGGAACGTGGGCCCAGAAGCTCGCACATGCGCAGTGGATAAATATGACGTCATGCGTCGTAGCCCACGTCGGGTGCCTAAATCGAAAGCTCGCTATTGCTGATCTGTGCTTAGAATGCGTATTTTTTTGTATGACTGTGCTGGATGGGTGGGTTTTGCAGAAGTAGAATACCACGAATGTCCATAAATGGAGTGTAATGAATATTCATAGATAAATAATTTGATGATACAAAATGGAGTGCAATGAATATTCATGGTAGAATATGTGATGATACTGTTGATACAAAATGAGTGCAATGAATATTCATAGATAGAATATGTGATGATAAAAGATGCAGTACAATGAATATTCATAGTAGAATATGTGATGATAAAAGATGCAGTACAATGAATATTCATAGTAGAATATGTGATGATACAAAATGGAGTGCAATGAATTCATAGATAGAATATGTGATGATACAAGATGGAGTACAATGAATATTCATAGTAGAATATGTGATGATACAAAATGGAGTACAATGAATATTCATAGATAGAATATGTGATGATACAAGATGGAGTACAATGAATATTCACAGTAGAATATGTGATGATACAAAATGGAGTACAATGAATATTCATAGATAGAATATGTGATGATACAAGATAGAGTACAATGAATATTCATAGTAGAATACACGGTTAAGGACGCCATCTTAATTTAGGATAAACAAACCATTGACCTCTAGAGGTCAGGGGTTTACGCGTAATTAAGATAGCGCCCATGCTAAAATGATGTGAGCGCACATCGCAGGCAGTGATGTCATCAATGTTTTCAGATGCCTGCGCTGTGCGCTCACATCATATTTGCACGGGCGCTATCTTAATTACGCGTAAACCCCTGACCTCTAGAGGTCAGTGGTTTGTTTATCTTAAATTAAGATGGCGCCCATGTCTGAGCATGCGCACTTTCGTAACCGTGAAAAGGTGTATTGTCAAGTCGAGTGACATGAAGTCAAGGGCCATAACAAACAACAACAAAAATCAAACTTCTCTGGCAAATCAAAGTCACATGGATTTTAAATTTTGGCGGAATGACGTGAATCTGTATTTGGTAAATTAAAGGATCAGAGTTAAAGGGATATCCAACCTCGATAGCAATCTACTGTAGAGCAAAGCAGAAAAATCAGAGAAGCAGACTGGTGAAAGTTTGAATGAAATCAGACAAAAAAATGAGAAAGTTACAAATTTTTGAAAGTTGTAATCACTATAGTTATGGGCTCTTAAAACTGGCTGAATCAGTATTGTCTCTGTGATGTAGTGGTGGATAACTTTCCCTTTTGTTCTAAGTTTTTAACACACAAAATGACTAAAATTTCTATTTTTCAAAAAATGTATAATTCAGGAGGGTGTTTCACTTTAGAAAACATATGATAATATGCTATCCATAATATATTTTGAGGAGTACCCAAAGGGTGAAGGCGCTTAGAAGAAAAACAGAAATTAATGATATTTTTGTGCGCAACAAACGGGAGAGTTATCTCGACTACATCACAATCCACTGAACAAACTGCTAATTTGAGATTCACATAGACTTCATAGTGATCTCATATTTAAAGCATTCACAACTTCCTTATTATTGGTCCGATTTTGTTTATCTTATTTTTCTGCTTTCATACAAATGAAATTATTAGAAAGGTTGGGTTGGCCTTTGATGGTAGTCCCCTTCCTTCCTTGTGCCCCATGTTCCTTTTAGCCTTAAAGATGTGGATTCGTGTGAACATAAATTTGCGCATAATGCCTGCACCCATTGCATTGTGGGCTTTCCGTCAGTCTCACGTCATCGCAACAATCGGGTCAAGCCATCCCTCATATACATGTAGGGCTACTATTGATTGACTGCTACAGGTTGATCGAGAGTTTCTTTGAAGCATGGTTGACCTACCTTGGAGCTCCTGGAAAGATGGAGAACTCTCCACTTCTAGGGCCTTGTGCAAGACATGGAGCTCCCATGAATTAGGGTTCATAGCACTGTATTCATACTTTTTTAGTTGGTTTTCTGTCATTTTGATGTCGGTGTCTTGGAAAGTATAGGTTGCAAAATATTAAAAACCATTAAAAGTGAAATAAATATTGACTTTTTTTTTAAAGCCAGTTATGCATAATCATTAAATGTATAAAGGAGGAGTTGTCAAATTAAATCCCCTGACAATGGTCTGACCATCTTCTGAATGCGATTTTTCAATCTGGTCACAATTATCACCAATATTAGCAACACCACACCATACTACACCACCACCAGCACTACTACATAAACACTACCACCATCACAATCACCATCACCACACCACCAACCACCCCCAAAACCAGAATTATACCATTATACCATGTTATCATTACCATAGCAACCATCATTATGATTACAATTATGTATACAATATTTCAATTCTCATATAAACCTTCAACAGTAACATCTATCAAACCATCTTCATTCAAAATCACTCTATCCCTTAACTTCCTTTCCCGATTGGCACAAGATAAACAGCACTTAAAACAAATACATTGGTTATTCTGATCACTAGCTTTTAAAATCTTTTTAGTAACACCGCATTTACCACAAATGCATGCTGTCATCCCTTAATCAATCAATATGATTATCAAAAGAAATTATCACCCTTGTCATTTTGCTGGCCACCACTACCACAAGAAATACCACAATAACCATAAATACTTTTGTAGATACAAACTGCTACATTGTATATTTTCTGGTCTGGCACTTATCACTATGGTTACCACCCCCCCCCCACCCCCCAATAACCATTAGTAAACCACCCCACCACAGAAAGAAAACAGTAACCCAGGTATATTACCATCTCAATTACAATCCAGTCACATATCACCACCATCACTTTTATGATTCCCATGGTGATGCTCATTTTACACCATGCCACTGTTATCTTTCACATCAGCATGATTGCCTCTAATCACCCAATTCACTATCATTTTTATTACTATGCTCGTCATTACAGTCATTACTATCACAACCGCCGCGATTACCATCACCACCACAATCATTGTTATCGCTACCATCATATTCACGATCACCATGGTAATGCTTCTTTGACACCACACCATTATCTTCAACATCATCATCATCACCACCACCAATCAACCTTCACAGTCAGTCATCATGCATAAATAAAAGTCATCACCATGCCTCCTAGACACAGACCTTGTTGACTGTTGTCATTAGCCATCTCCTTATGAATTCTCTGCCTACCTCCCATATCTCGTAATTTGAGTCCACTGACGGCCCTCTCAGACAAGAGAAAACATTGTATAAAAAAATGTAAAGTCAAACATACCATAACTACACAATATGAAGTATGGAAGTTTTTCAGGGGAAAAAAATCTTTCTCCCTTACAAGTCTAATGACAGGGATAACAAATGTGTCTGTTATACATTTAACCTGCAAAATGTCTCTGATTTTCCTTAACCACCCCTTGATGCTCTAAGACCCGTTCTCACTCACTTTGAAAGTGGTCTTAGTTAGACCGCTCAGAGGAACGGGTCTTGAGGAACGGTTTGCGAGGGTTCACACTCCGAGCAGTTTTTATGGCTCAAACCGCTCCACGAGTCAAAGTGGTCTTGTTGCTATGGCAGCTCAGGTCAGCGGGTAAATTTTTTCGCGCGCGGAATACTAAGCGTATGTACCATACTACATGTTTCGCACGAAACGTCACTAGCTCACTTCCGTTCAAAGTACGCTTCCATTCACACTCGCACGTTAGAGCGCTCCAAACCGCTCTTAATAAGACCCGTTCCTCAAGACCACCTCCCGAGGTGGTCTTCTGGAGCGGTCCAGAAGTCCACTTCCTGGACCACTTTGACCATTCTCACTCACCTAAGAACCGCTCCTGAGGAACGGGTCTTAGTTAGACCGCTCCAACGAAGTGAATGAGAACGGGGTCTAAGACCATATTTCTCTCAGTAAGCTCAATTTGCTCTCTTTGGACCAAGGGTAAATAGTTTCTTGCAGAAAAACCTTACCACAGTCAAATTTTTTTCTCTCTGCAATTCTTGTAATTTGTGTCTTTGATATGATGTTCATATGGCTAATGAACCCTGATACTTTATCAAGTTTCATCTTAACCCTTTAATCTACTGGAACCAAGTGGTCCCTGTCTGAAGCCAATAAGGGTGAGAGAATTCAGTGTCAATGGGTTAAACAATGCTTAAAAGCCTCCTTTACACTATCCCATATTAAGATAAGCAGCATATCAATACTTATCAGACAGTTACAGAACTTTCATACAAAATGTTGTATATAGTTGTCTGTCTGAATGGGGAGTGAGTATATCCCGTCATCTCTGATGGTACATGGCGCTCCCTCACACTCCCCTGCCTGCCCAGCCAACCATACATAATTCATTAACTGATACCCACTGCGCCACCATTTTCTCTTTGTCAACACCATAGCTTTTGTGCTTTTCTCTCCTTGGGTAATTGTCGCCTGCATAATTTGTTAAATCTTTGGTTGCGACTTTGTGCGGAACCCGATACGCCTGGAGAAGATGTTGATGAAGTTTTCATGCTAAATTCTTCTTGAGCATCTTGCTTTGAAGAGAGGCAGGTTTGGTTAAATGTCATTCCCTAGACACGCACATCGAAAGTAGTAGAGCTATGCCAAGAATAGATTTAAATGTGCCAACTTCCAGGAGAAAAACGCTATTTTTGGTGCCACCTCGAAACAATCAGCATTGGAGGTTACAAAGTAACAAAGTGGGAAACATACTACTGAGATACGCATTTGTCATTTTGTTGTATTTATCTTTAAAATGCTTAGATTATTCAATTTTAGCTTGGTCAAATTATTGATAATGATGAATAGATTAAACATATTAAATTTGCAGAAAAAAATGCTTAAAATATTTTTGTTGCCACAAAGAATCACTCAGCAATAGAGATGGAACATGTAATGAGTGTTTGTCATCTGATATAAATGTTCTTTATGCCAATGCTGGTATCTTTCATTACTAAAATGCTTAGAGTATGTACTTCCTGCACAATAAAAACATTACGTGTACCAGAATTACCAATTGAAAGCAGTTAATTTTTGGCAAGATAATTGATACATTACAAACCATTATTCTAATGATCTGTGAGCTACACTTCTGTTTCAGGAACTTTGATTGAAATGTGCTGAATAATTTTTTTCTCTGGAAACTTCATTATGATACATAATGATAATAAAATGTTGTGGTCTGTTAGTTAGTATCAAAGCAGAAAACTTGTTAAGGTGTTGTAAATACATGAACTCTTTAAAGATGTTGATTTTGATGACATTGATGCTTGCCTTAGATATCTCTAGCATTGCATCAACTGTCATAATTAATTTGATTTCCTTGACTATTTCAATTCAATGGCATTGTTTGAGGCATCATGCTTTAATGAATTTTAAAGTATCTGATACCCATCATTAATTTGGATTTTAAAAATCCTTACTATTAAGGCGACGGAAGGCTTCCCACTCTGAATATTTGCAAGTGTTGTAATGGCAGCTCCTTCCTAAGAATTCAAAATGTGGTCATGTTTAAACTTAAAGTCAAATATATCAAGATCTGTTTCCCCAAAGAAAAGGATACATGCATTTTGTTTATTGTTTATCTGCTTATTGTTTTAACACGTTTTAGCACAAAAGGGAATCAAAGATAATCTTGAATGTTAGGTTTATAGTTTCCACCGATGTGAACAGAACCTCCCACATTTCATACTGCCAGAGAATGTACTCGATCATGAATCCTTCCATCCTTCCGGCATATCCATCCAATTATGTAAACTGCGTTCATGATTGATGTTTTGAATGTAGTGAAACTGAAGTTCTGCCTAGCAATTATTCATAAGAGGCTCGCTTCGTACACAGAGGAATTATCTGGCGATGTTTCGTGGCTGCCATAGTTTTGGGATCGTGCTCGATGTGGGAGTTATTACGTGGCTGCATAATTGAACTGACAGATTGATCTTGGTTTCTGTGTTTTGTTATTTGGTTGCTTGGTTATGCATTTGAATGAATTTGAGATATGAAACCAAAAGCGGATTTGTGCAAATCATGAATAATAATTATAATTATATGAAAGCAGAGGGAGGGGGGTGGTGATTCCAGAGGTCAGGTAAAGGTCATTATGATATAAATAGTGGGCCTACAATTTTTAGTAACTCATTTCAACTGAGATTAAGATGAGTAATTGATTTTTGTATGGTACAATCATGCCCAAATTAAATGCCCATTGTAAAACAATATACACTGCAAAAACCAGGGTGTTAAATTTCTAACACCAGTATGGTATTGAATTTTTTTGACACCATTGGTGTTATTTTTAACACCGGTCAGATTTAAGCATGCATTAATAATTACTGGGTGTTAAGTAACATGGTGTTGTTTTATGCTTGGTGTTGAAAGTATCATCACGTGATTTCGTTTAAGGCGGTTGATTGGTCGAATAAGTTTTCACAAAGTGTACGCGCTTAATGATTACTTTACACGTGTTCACAGAAAAATACATTTATCATGATTTGTTAAGCAAATTATGACAATGCACATCAATTTTGTGATTTGTATTTTCCTTTGGCAATTATTGACCAATAGATTATATGTCCGATCTTGTTACAATTATATTAACGTTTTAGCAATAGATATATTGATTATATGATTACTAACCAAGAAACAACATGCATGTTTATTATATATATATGTGTACCAGCCTGTACCACATACATGTTAATCTTGAATTTACTTCAAATGATCTATGTGATGGAGTTAATGCAATGGAGATTAGAATATACCTATTGGTGGACAGTTGCCAACATCGATTATGAATTATCAGTTTACCACTGGTTCCTCTACCCTGGTCGATAATGGTCGATAATAGGGAATATGGAATGTGGGACCATTAGACATACATAGAAAAATCTCTAATGGATCAACAAGAATATAAACACCAAAAGTGGAATTGAATTTGTTATGATTCCAGATATTGGTGTTAATCTACACCAGTAGGAGTTGTCAAGTATTAACACCAAAAGTGGAATTGAAATTATCTAATTCCAGAAAATGGTGTTAAGTAACACCAGAGGAGTTGCACGATATAGATACCAAGAAAGTGTTAAATTTAACACCCTTGGTGTTAAATTTAACACTCTGGTTTTTGCAGTGTACATAGTTTTTATAGCATGTGAGGATTATCATTCTCCTCACACACTTGGGGAGTGTTTCACAAAGACTAAGATTGACTTTAAGTTGGACTTAACTATGGCAGGCCGTTCATGCCACTGTTTTCTCTCACCATTTACTGGCATTGGTTTCTCAAGGGACGTACAGATCATGGTCACAAATCTACAGAATTGACATTTTTTGATAATTCATTATTGAAGGAAAAAATATTATCTAAAGATCATAATGGTGAGAGCAAACAACAGCCTGCCATAGTTAAGTCCAACCTTAAGTCGATCTTAGTCTTTGTGAAACACTCCCCAACATTATAACAGATTATAAGACTAACTCATACATGTGAATGAGGGAGAGGGAATACTGTGAATTGAATTGAATTGAATTGAAGAAAAAAAGTAAAATCTTTCACATGAGCCGTCAAATGATTGAATTGCTCAGAAAGACATATATATTTATTTATCATTCACATAAAAAGATAACATATAAGAAATTCCATCATTTTTCATTTTAAAGTAAAAGTATTTGAAGCAAGAATCTTTTATACTAACTCAATGTTAATATTGAGGAGAAAAAGACTAAAGAATATCCATGATTTAAAACAAAATTGAACTAAACAGTAACCATAATAAGCTGAACACGAGACAACATTGCATGCTTGATATCTGTGAAGGAGACTTTGTATGGTAATAAATCTTATAATTGAAGGTTCTTTTGTCTTTAACACTATTCTTGATTTCAGGATGTTTGGGTAATTTGATGGAACTGTATCTGAGTGAAACCGGCTATAAAGCAATTTGAAATATGTATTATGCACTTCTTTGCACTGTTAATTTCATAAATTTTCTTTGTTGTTGATGAAGAAATTGATATATTTTCTTAAAAGCGGTTTGTAAAGACGTGTGTGACCTAATTATATCAAATGTGCATGTATAATCAAATATTTCAGTAGAGAAAAAAAATATAAAAAGTGTGAATTGTTAGTACAGAGGAAATGGGAAAGGCGCTTGAAAGGTCACAGAGTTGCCAATTTGCGATTGATTGATTACAGAATCGCGAAATTCATAACTTTTCTTATTTTTTATCGGATTTCCCTGAGAGTGTCACTGGCCCTTTTCTCTAAATTTTCTGCTTTTATTAAAACCAACTTCATATTAAAGGGTGCATTTATGCTCAACTTTTTCTGGCCAGAATGAGGCTTTTGTTATGTGGTTAGTTCAAAACACGGTTGCGTCCTTTCTCATTTTCGTAGAATCACTGATAAACAGCGATCGTAATCGTCGATCGTAAACTCACAAAAAGGTGCGTACGATCGGCGATTCTCCAAAAAGACGGTTTCTGGGGAAGCATAAACGCACAATCATTTGTAAACGCGTTTAAATGACATTCCCGGGGTCAACGTAGCATGCGCAGTGCAGGTTTTGCGAATTCAGCTGCAGAGCCCGAATTTGCCTGAGGAGCCGGAGAAGGGGAGCATAAACAGTACACCTACGATGAGCGTTTACAATGAGCGTTTACGATGAGCATTTCAAATCGCTCATTCTGCCTTCAAAAGTGAGCATAAACGCACCCAAAAGTGGACGTCCTCTTTAATAGATTAAGCTAAATTTTCTTGTATTCTGTTGTGATTGTTATCATCATTATCATTATTAATTTTTGTATTAGCATTCTTATTATTATTGATATTGCTGTTGTTATTATTATCATTATTTTTATAAATATTTGTTACTATCAAAGGCCTGATACACACACGATGCTGTAAATGAAACTCAAAGAAACTGTCTCAACGGAATAAAATACTACTTTACATGAAAATGAAATGCAGATTGAGGTGAAAGAAATTGCCAGCGGCAAGAAACCTTAGTATATAATTACAGTCAAACCTGTCTATAGCGACCGCCCAAGGGAAACACAAAAAGTGGCCTTTGTAGACAGGTGGTCTTTGTAGACAGGTTCCTTTAGTACATGTTTCAATGAAAAACCATTTCCAAGGGAAACCAAAAATGTGGTCTTTGTAGACAGGTGGTCTTTGTAGACAGGTGGTCACTAAAGCAGGTTTGACTGTACTTCCTTTTGTCATGTAAGATATGTAGAAATGTTAAGTACACTATGGTTTGTATCATTTTACTAAGATAGCTTTATATTAGATGGTCGCATGCATCATATATCAACGAGGCTTGAGGAGTGTTTGAAGTATTGCTTGGAGATGATTGAAGTGATCTGCAGCAAGGCAGTGGACATAGATGGGAATAAAACGATATTTATTCTTTTGTAATCCTTTTCACAGTTTTCCACCTAAGTCTGGTCAATTTGCAATCTTGATAATTAGCTCTTGCAGCTAGACAGAAAATAAAGAAAATGCATTAGTATTCTCTGCATGTGGCGTATTCAAGTGTTTTCAAGGACAGAGCCAAATAAATTAAAGGCTCTCAATAGAGCAATTCATATGTATTCTTTTTAAATAATTATCATTAGTTTTTAAGTTCATATTTATGTTTATATGTTTTTTATACAGAAAATAAAACCAAACCAAACCAAATCAGCTATAGTATATGTAATTTTACGATTCAACCTGTTGAATACATAGCCGGAGGTATAACAGGATGGCAACCTTGAGAAATACATTTCAAAGGGAGATTAAATTGCTTCCAGTTGGGTGGAAATGATGGCTCCTGTTGAGTTACATTCAGTGAATAATCAAATGAATAATGAATAATGGATCATGAAGCTAGAATGGGCGTCACTCTCATTTAATTAGTCAGTACTTTTACCTTTATTGTACTAAAATTATATCCCAATTTGAGTTTAAGCTTGGTCTTCAGTTTTAACAAAGGGTATTAGACTGACCTCTGAGTTTTATTTATGTTAAGTTATATTCATTCTCAGCACTGTGTTGAACTAAAATTCGTTGAAGACGGATCTTTAAGACACTAGTGAATATATTTTCTCTGTTGTTGATTGCCCCACATACACGTAGACTCTCACATGATTTCCTGTATCTCTCTCTCTCTCTCTCTCTCTCTCTCTTGTCTTTTTCTTCCTTTCTCTCTTTCTCTCTATCTCTCTCTCTCTTGTCTTTTTCTTCCTTTCTCTCTCTCTCTCTCTCTCTTGTCTTTTTCTTCCTTTCTCTCTCTATCTCTCTCTCTCTCTACACACACACACACTCTCTCTCTCTCTCCTTTCTCTCCCTCTCTCTCTCTTTCTCTCTCTTTTCTCCCTCTCTCACTCTCTCTCCTCTCTCCTCTCTCTCCTCTCTCTCCTCTCTCTCCTCTCTCCCTGTCCCTCTATTTCTGATTACCCAATATGCACGTAGACTGTCATGTGACTATGTTAGTTTGGCGTCCGCAGAGATGTGTTTTCAACAATGCAATCAAGCATCAAGTCTGGATTGACATGGTGATACGTTTTTTTTCTCAGAATCCTGTGCTGCTTATAGTACCGTATTTCAAGATCAATTACAGCAAATAGGATAACTCACACTTTCATTTCTCCGTCTGTCTCTATTTATCTGACTGGCTCACTTTTCCATTTTCCATCAGTTTTTCTTTCTTTCTTTCTTTTCCTCTATATAAACCTGACTATCTGTCTCTCTCTCTCCATCCCCTCTCCCTGGCTCTCAACTCTTTCTCCTGGTTACCCTCTGCCTCTGTCTGTCCCTCTCTCTCTCTCTATCTCTCTCTCTCTCTCTCCTTCCCTCCCCCTTCCTCTTGTACCCTCTCTCTCTCTTTCTCTCCCTCCCCCCTTCCCCCTTCCCCCTTCCCCTTACTCTCTCTGTCTCTCTCTTGCCCTCCCTCCTTCCTCCCTTTCTCGCCCCCTTCTCTAGCTCTCTCTTTCCCTCCCCTCCCCTCTCTTCCTCCCTCTCTTTCTTTCTCCCTCCCTCTCTCTCCCTCTCTTCCCTCTCTTCTCTCTCACCCTTTCTTCGTAAGTTGCATTTCATCCTTGCCCTCTCTCTTCATATCCTCATATCCTCTTTCCATTGTTTTCCCATCCTTTTCCCATCCTACCTTGCTCAATCACTCTCCTTTCTACCAGACCTGCACAAGATCTTCCAAACCAATTAGATTTAGAGGCAGTTTTGCTAGGGCTCCAAACGTTTCATCATAGTGCTCAATCGCAGCGGGCCTCTACTCTTATAGGGTGTCGAGAGTGTCACTACTCCTTACCCGTCGCAATGATTCTCTCCTGAATTTGATCTCGGCAGCAGGAGGGTGAGATGACAACGTCAAGTTTCATTCGGTGGTCGGGACGCGTATCACCTGATGAAACGGATATCACATTACCTCTCGTCATTGGTCTACCTCTCTCTTCGTGCTCCGCTGATTTCATTTTTGGAGATTATAACCTAGAGGTGCTGACATAGGACTTAAGTTACGACTGGAGGATGTATGTGTGCCTTTGCTTTTGAATTGCATACATTCATGTTTTTCGAGGATGGAATATTGCATACGCTGTGGAATTCTGAAGTGGGAAAACGTGCATGCTGTATGTTTTTGAGATGTCAAAGTTCATCTTTTTGCAGTGTGTTGGTTGTGTTGATTTTCTGTCTCGCTCAACCTTTATTTTTTTTTCATTAGATCTACAAGGCTACATGTATGATAGAACCTTTGACAATTTGAGTTTAATTCAACTCTGTATCCCCTGCTTTAAGTCCTAGACTACCTTGTTGTTTTGGAGTATACCTTAACATACATTGAATGTTTCGTAAAACTTGAATGTGACGGTCCACTGTTTGTTTGGTTTGTCGACCAAAACAGATAAAGGCTTTAATAATTTGAACAACACACCTGCCATATGGTTTCCCAAACAAAAAAGATAGTTGGATCTCCACTCCTTCAAGACTTGTTGGGAAAATCAAATAGTTTAATAAAAATTGTCTGTTTGGAGCCAGAAGGGCATCGACTCTTATCATTTACAGTAGAGTTAATATCCTTCTGGCTCCAAAACAGACGAAATGTTGCTAGCTCCATTTAGAGTCTTATTATAATTCCTAAGTACTTTGCATGTCATAGTTCCTGGATAGTACTCGGATATCATTCTCTATTCATGGATTCACTTGGATCATGATATAGCCTATGCTGTCTTATCCTAGATCCTACCAGATCATGCTATATCCTGGTGAAATACATTAATTCATTACCCAGCAGGGATAAGACAGGTAGGTGTGTACCGAATGCTTCTCGTTGTCAACACCGCTGTGGCTTTTTGTATTACCGACTTAGCTGGAATCCCCCTCCTTTGAAAAATGTCAACAGAAGGCATAGCAGGGGATTGTATGAGTTGCTGGCTTCCTGCAGTCGTATGCACTCTGTCGAGGTGTGTTCACCCTGCTGTAAATTGCTGGGTTTAAAAAAAATGTTTTGGTTTCTTTCTTCACCTCTATGCACGGTCGCTCGTTTGCCGCACATGCAATTTCGCACAAAACAAGATGCTGCTTTGTGCAATGCAATGGCTCTGAAAATGACCCATTCTCGTCTTGATTAGGTCCATGACAACCCTTGTAACACCGGTGGCAAATGAGCAACTGTGCAGAGAGGCAAAGAAGGTAATTGAAGTGTTATAACCAGCTGAACTGTCAAGCAGCGTTGCTTGAAAGTTTGGCTTATTAAGAGATGAAAGTGTCTAGAAGATTATGAATTAACCCCCTTTAAGCTCTCAGTAGATGGTATGTTAGCTGTTGTTATTATTGAACATTTCTTCATAGTCATCTTTCAACCCTTTTAATATATTTCAAAAACTTGTATACAAGTCTTATACCTCACTCATATCAGACTTGACATTAGGCGACTACAGATCAAACAAAAGGTACATTACCCCAATGGCCAAAGAATCAATTAATTGAGAGTCGGGATTGCAGAAAAAATGTGACTTTTAGAAAAATATGCAGCTCTTAAAATGCAGAATATATTAGTTTTGCACTCAGTCATAGCACATGTCATTGCATTTGTAGATGACTCTAGTCCCAGGCTAAGAAATTCATGTCTGTGCATAGGTGAAAAGGGGCATGCAGCATAGCACACATACCCTAAATCTTACATGACAGGGCCAATCAAATTCAAATTAAAATTTGAAGTAAAGAAATTTATACATAGCCATCTAATGACTAGTATCAGTAAAGGTTAGTCTGAATGACCTTCTGTACGATCATGGATTTTCTTGTAAACAAAGGTAACAGATGTGATATACATTATACTGCACTTGTCATATTTCCAGTAAACAATTCATGAATCATTTGATGATATATATATATATATATATATATATATATATATATAAATAAACTGCACATACCAATGTTCATTTAATATCATCCTCTCTCATGTTTTAAAATTCTTTTGGTATGTAAATTCAGTGAGGATTTACATTTTACAGTTGTAATTCGTGGTGGAGTTACTTTTTTGTAGTAAAACTTTCAAAAGTAGATGCATGTATTGTGAAGGTGTAATGTTGATGCCAAGCATAAATTTAAGAAAGATGTTAAACCTTTCTGGAGACTGGAGATGCAGGTACATATAGGTACATTATGGATCAATGATGACCCATCAGAATATATGCTTCTTTTTTTCTCTCAAAGCATTTCAAAAGCATTGAATCCGATTTTTAATTGTAATTTATACACTGTTTATTCGTTTTGCATTTGGAAATTTAAGAAAATGCTCACAGCATTTCATTTCCTAGCACTCTCCATATATAAAGCATACTTTCAGATGTTTCATTTCAATATTTATTGCAATGGAATAAAAAATAAAAATGCTCTCACGATTAAGACAAAATATTATTGAAAGCTCTCCTCATGTCATGTTCATGCTTCTCACGAAATGTGCAACCATAATTTCCCTTCAGGATAAAACATTCGCTTCCATTAGGATGGCTGTACAGGCTTGAATGTATTTGTACACAGTGTGGGATCGTCCAATGCAATATGTCATCGCCTCATAACCTGCTCGCATGCTTGGGTTTGTTTAGAAGCTTAGCTGGAGGCCATGTTTGTCATCAGATTTATTGTAGTGCATCTGTAAACATGTTCAGAGCTAAATATTGGCATGCTCATGTGGTCATGGGTACTTGGTCTTATCACTAGCCCCATCTGCTGCAAACTTCGAGAAAACCATCTTTGGGAAAACAATCTTCGGGAAGTTAGCTGTTGATAGGCTAGTTGTCAAGATTGTTTTGAAATACGGATAGAAGTGAATTACACAACAAAAAGTCTTTACTATAAACGTTGTTTCAGAGAAAAATATACCTTCGTATGTGTTTGTCTCTATGTAAAGGGCAATTCATTGTCATTTGGTGAAGTTCTTGGCATAGAACTAGGAAACTGACTACTACTTGCAAAAAAATAGTTTACAGTCTTCTCTAGAGTAATAAGAATGCGATTTTATCATCAGGAAGTGATAGTTTATTATCTACTCTTCATTACACAGTACATTGTATACATTACTTTAGGTTGGTATATAATTCATGTGACAGATTGATCATCAAAAGCAATACTAGTTTACCATCTACTATAGATCTATCATTTGGCAGTCCAAAGCAGTAATAGTTAAATCTACACTTAACATTGCTATCTGTTCTATATTGATTTCTTGACCAAAGTGTTAGTAAATTACTATCTACCTAAGATTAATACAGTATTCTATACTCACCTCTTGATACACATAGTAGCATTGCTATTTTAATATCTACTTAAGATACATATATATATATATATATATATATATATATATACTAGAAATGTCATTACAGATCACAAATGGGCAATAATGTAGTACATGCATTGATATTCTTGATAGTAATTGCCGGGTTCCAGAAAACACAAATGGTGAAAAATTGATATTCACTTTGGCCTGCAAAAGGTATAGAAAGGTTCTTGTGCACAAGGATGCCTCAAGAAAAACATAAGTTAAGGGCCCTAGATATGAGTGCAGAGAAGGTAGAAAGAGAGAGAGGGGGAAGGAGAGAGAGAGATAGACAGAGAGGGAGGGAGAGGAGGGAGAAAACAAGTAAAAAGAAAGAAGATAGATTGATTTCATAGATTGATTGATTGATAGATAGATAGAAAGTTAGATAGATAGATGGATAGATATAGTAAGGTAGGTATAAGTAGGTAGGTAGGTAGGTAGGTAGATAGATAGATAGATAGATAGAAATTAAAATAGAAATTAAGATAGATAGAAAGAAAAAAGAAGCCTCTGATAGTGCTACATGCCGATGGCAATAAAAAAAAATGCCAGGGCTGTCGTTACTAAAGCATGCCATGATATATTACATATCCCATTGAGTATCCCAAGAGACCGATACTATACAAGATCAGTAGCATAAGTCTAAAGAGGTGATGACCGTGCCCTTTCAACTTTATATGTTTCTATATTTCCAGTGGAATATGTATTTTATTCAAAGCACACTCATTAAATCGTTGAATCCCCCTCCCCATAATGTATGGCTTGTAAACAACGAAGAGTACAGGAATCTGAAAACAAACCCCAATCGTTACAAGATTATTTATGTCATTTAAAACTTCCCGAGGACAACATCCCCTCCTGGTCCATTATACTAGCTTACACTGACAGTATGCGTCCTGTTTTTAATCTTCCAAACAGAATAATAGAAGCAATGGGTGTGTTAGCATGCATAATTTACGTGTCAGGCAGCGCATCTCCATACAATAGATAAGTGGAGCACCCTAGCATGTCGTTCTAAAGGAAAAGGAAAGTAATTTGCATGATGATTTGTCGGTAGTGCAATTAATTTGTGGAGGTTCTTTTAATCGTCATGGTTACACTGTGCTATGATGGTAGGCCCATTTGTTAATATGATTGTTGACTGATGCACGGTACTGTCTGTGTATCTGACATGTCAAAACAGCTTGAAATTCTGCCTGATTCCCTGTAGTGGATGTAGAGCATATATTGTCCATTTTTCTTGGTGGTTCTGTTTCTCTGTAACAGGTAGGAGTGTAATAATTGACATTTTGATGAAAATAATGCAGCAGAACATGTAAGTTAATAAAGATATTAATGGAAATGTTTTCATTTTGTATAGAACATGTTTAGCTGGCCTCTGTGTGCTTCCTAATTGGACGTTATGTGTTATCCATCATTATGCTTGGCAACCATTCTATTATCATGATTGTACATGAACTGTATTGGTATTCAACAGGTTGTGATTTCCTTTTCAGCGGTGATGTGGACTACTTTCGGAGAAATTGGATATACTTTATAGGTCATTCAGTGACGACAAGCTGGCATGTTTATCCGATACTTAACAATCCAATCAAAGTGTTTGTCTATTTTTCATGAACATTGTTTCATGTTTTGATCTACCATTTAGAACATTCTAATGTGGTGTCTTGGGTGTTTCACAAAGACTAAGATCGACTTTAAGTTGGACCATAACTATGGCAGGCCGATCATGCCACTGGTTGCTCTCACCATTGGTCTATCAATTATGATCTGTAGATAATATTTTTTCCTTCATTAATGAATTATCAAAAATGTAAATTCTGTAGATTTAGGACCATGATTTGTACGTCCCTTGAGAGACCAATGCCAGTAAATGGTGAGAGCAAACAGTGGCATGAAAGGCCTGCCATAGTTAAGCCCAACTTAAAGTTGATCTTAGTCTTTGTGAAACACCCCCTGAAGAAGTAGCAGACATGTTGACTCATAATGTAGTATACATATGCATGGAGCTATCATGTCTGCATCATGCAAGCACACTGGCTTACACTTTCAATGAAACAAATCACTCAATGTTTCATATTAATTTTCCCCAAAGACGTCTTATATGTAGGCAATCACGGAAGCTGCCCTCATCTTGCAAAGACATGCATTCATTTCTTTACAAAAAGTATCAAAATTCATATACTTCTTTGTGCAGCCAGCTTGAAGAGATGCAATTCAAAGCTACATGGACATATGTGTGACCCAATAGAATACAATGATTTACCGTGTGTTGATATGTATTTTTGTTTAATGTAATTAGACTGGTCACAATATACTAGCGTACAAATGTTCACTGATGAATGTCTTTTGTTCTTCTCTCTCTTTCCTTACTCTGCAGGATGAAAGCATTCTTCTGATTCCTGCATTCCAGGAAGACTCTGCAGCTCAGATTCCCAGAGTTTCAGCAATCAGCCGATAAGGACGTGACAAGACAACCCCAGCCTGCAGGAGATTATTCTTCATGTGCTTGTAGACAAAGGATGAACAAACTCTGCTCATAGGTATCTTGTTGCAGAGGATATTTCTTGGATGAAAATCTGAGGTGGGTAGTCTTGTACCCTAAGGAGGAGTTGTCTTTATTTGATCTTCAGCCAAAAGGAAACTACAAGACTAAGTAATACAAGAGGGTTTTTTTTTTTTTGTACTGCCCTGGTGAAGTAGAGCGGATGAATAGACATTGAGAGGTAAAAAAGGAGCTGGGAATTGTTTATCGTCAATGGATTGATGTCCCTACATGTGTTATGTGCAATGATATAAGTGTAACAACACAGTCATTACAAGTCATAAATCTTTGGACAAAGGAGCAACACCCTATTATATCAAATTTATACATGTATGTTATACTACTGTGACAGATACGTTTGAGGAGAAGAACAGAAATCTTGTTGCTTACTCATACATGTAGTATTTTCACTGTTCTTCTGTCGTTAAGCTCTTCAAATCGAAAAGGACATTAAAGGAATGTATAGATCCTTCTCCTGCCTCAATGTCCATGATGTGAAGCAGTAGCAACGTGACAGGAAAGCTTTTTGTACTTCAGCTGAAAGGAAAAGACAATAATGCAGCTATTAGGAGTAGAGTAGACTTGGTGCTAATAAAGCTAGCGTCTTTTGCACTAAACGTGGTAGCGAGAACTACTGAAGTGTCGATGTAGAGACGAGCCATTGCCAGGAATATCTAAGTTACTTGAAACTCAACCGCAGTTAAGAGAATCCTAACATTGGTCACTGAAATATTCATGAAAGGCCAGTTTACATTCAAGCCGTGGTGAGCGCATATCCGGCCGAGAGTCAGAGCAACACATGCTCGTTGATTCATTGATGAGGGCGACGCAGCCTGCTTGACCACCGCATCGGCACCGTCGAGATCTTTGTGCGGACTCGTCGGTTGCTACAGGGTTTTGAAGTGCCCCCAGCCATTCATGAGGATATTAACTGACTAGGATCGGTACGTAGACTGACCCCAATGACGCTGACCAAGGCCAAAGAAATGGATAGCATTTTCACCGGTCGTCTGACCAACCTACCGCCACTCACATCCAAGGTGGTCAAGATCATACTCAGCTGCTGTAAATCAGGTCAGTAACGACAGTGGCGTATCCAGAATTGTACTAAGGGGAGGGGGCACAATCCAAAGAAAAATTATGATAAAGAGAAGGAAAAAATTATAAGTTTTTTCAGGTTTTTATTAAAGGGAGGGGGCACAGTTTCCCTTTAAAAATCTGAAAAGGGGTAGAAAAGGGTTATAAGATTTTTCATTTGCCTTTGGGGTCTTAAATTTGAAAGAGTACAGTGGAATAATGCAATCAGGAGGGGACATTTTTATTTTGTGTACTTAAGGTACGACACATCAGGTTTTAAAAGTTGGGCATGGGCCAGTCATGACCCCAACACGCACACACACACACACTTCTCTTCTGTGTCTCAATCTTAGAGATGCAATGTAGCTTTGAGTAGCGGTAATATAATATATCATGAAAATAATCATGATTCAAGTTGTTAGCTTCAGGTCTCCATTTTTATACATGAACATGTGTGTGTCATTGCATCTGGCTTGAAACTGTATTCCTTTAATAGAAAGACACCTTTTGATTCTAGTTAGAGTTTCTCTTTCAAGAAAAATAACTTAACTTTTCTTAGTCTGTAGATCCAGTAAAATGGAAAGAATTGGGAATACAGTCTCTATCTACTTCAAGATAATTCTATAGAAAAAGAGTAATATATGGTTTATGTGGAGTTGTATATTGAATATGTGGAGCATTATTATACCTACATGTATCTTTGCCCATACAAATATACATTTATGTGAGGTTTTTTGGTGTGTATGTCATTGGCATACTTGATAAAATGAAAAATGCAAGCAAAATACTTTAATTTCATGAGGTCAGATCCTGCCCAATTTATCATTCTAATTCTAGGATTATGACTCATCAAAAATCTGTTTCTCTGATGAATCAGATTTCACTGCATCAGTCATCTGCAATTTATCACATCTGTCAGAGTCTCCATTTGCCTCTCTCTCTCTCTCTCTCTCTCTCTCCCTCTCCCTCTCCCTCTCCCTAAATCAGTTAACTTAATTCTGCATCTCCATGAGATCAGGGGGAAAAAACCCACAGGATTTCAGGATTCTACATCAAGATGTAAGAGAATAGGTCATTGATTGAACATTCACATTTTAGCTCTGGTGCATTCGCTAAGATGTCAGCCTGCAGCTATTCACCGACTTCTTCCCACTCCATCTCTGCCAAGGTTTCAAGCTTGGCTTTCCAAATACAAACATGTCATTTGCAGCTCACAGAGCTTACAAGGCAGAGGGAAAGAGAGAGCAGCATGGGTTCAAGAGTCCCATTTTATACCGTCAAGGGGCCCCTCTCGATAACCACTAAACACAAAATCCTTTTTATTGGGCAAATTGCGAAGATGTTACGGCTGATTGACAGACACATTAAGACAGTGCAAAACACGAGCATAGTTTGATTTTCTTATTTAGCTCGAATGATAGCATGCTGTCGCTCTTCTCCCACCTTTTCTCTGCTAAGATCTAGCACTCTCTGTCTCTTTCTTTCTCTCTGTCTCTATATGTCTCTTCATGTCTCTCTGTCATACTCTCTTTGTCTCTCTCTCTCTCCATCTCTCTTCCTCTTTCTCTCTTTTTGTCTCTATCTCTTCTCTTCTTTCTTCACTCTTTATCTTTACCAAAATCTTACTGTCTATTTCTCTTTCTCCCCTTCCCTCACACACCCTCTCTCTCTCTCTCTCTCTCTCTCTCTCTCACATGCCATCTATTTCTCTTTCTCTCTCTATCTCTCTCTTTCTCCCCCCTCTATCTATCTATCTCTCCCTCTCCCCACCCCCCTCTTTCTCTCTCTTTCTCTCTCTCTCTCTCTCTCTCTCTCTGGCAATCCAGACGCATTGAGAAGATTCAGTGCAGATGGCAAGATATGTTTCCGCCATAATCACCTGCCTTAAGCCGGTTGTCTTGTCTGATCTTAAATGCACAGGGCTTGATTGTGCAAAAGATTATGAAGCAGTCTTTGCTTTATCGTTACTTTTGACGGTTTTCATTTTGCTTCCGGTCTTGAATCCAATTCAATACATTTCAATTTCAATTTGTGTTCAATATCACTCGTAAAAACACAATAAACACACAAATAAATGAGTTATGAAGTAAATATTCAGCCTTCAATACACTTTCAAGGAAATGTAAATAAGAAAATAACATTAACGGAATCATGATATCTGTTGGCTGCTGTGACACTGATATTGGGCAAGGAAGATTTTGTGCATGTTGCCCATTGTCATTGACTACTGAATTCATTCATTCCCATAGGCATAACACAGTAGGCAACAGGTTAAACAAAATAAAGAGGGACATCTAATGTGATGTTTTTAAGACTTTAAGCTTACTCAATTAGCCTTGGGATTCAAATCAAATAACATTCTGACCTGTTGAAGCCCTTATGTGTTATCCACCAAGTACATGTACTTCTAAGCCATATATGTATTTACTCCACCAAACACACTGTGAATATCATTCGGAACTATTAAAGCTATACTGTACTAGAAGCACTACCACAAAGTCCCCTCTAGCTCCATCTCAGGTCAGCTGTAGAAGTATGGTCCTATACTTTCCTAGCTGCACTGTTGGTTCTGCGATGTGGGAAGTAGGTATTGGGTTACGCACTGTTGGCAAGTCGACCATGACATGGCGCTGTACAATAAACAGTACGCTAGGGCAGAAAGTTCATCAGTTTAGTATCGCTTTAAAGTCAGTATGTGTAATTCAGTGAGTACTTCTAATAGTATACATATCTGCTCCACTAAACAGTCTTCAAATATCTTTCCTGATCCGTAGAATACCATAATTATGTTTATTCTAATCCATTGTATCTGCTGATTAGTTTTTATTCCACCAAGTATTTTTCTTAGATTCGGCGCACCACTAAATACCCTGATACGATATATTTTAATTGGCAATTACTCTGAAATGGAGTACTAATGCATATCTGCTCCACGAAACACTCTTCAAATGTCACTCCTGATCTGCAGAATACCCTGATTATAATTTTCCTTGGATTTGGCACACCACCAAATACCCTGAATTGCCTGAAATGATCTATTTTGATTTGCAATTACTCTAAAATAGATTAATATTATTCTATCGAGAAATGTATTATTTAGTTGTGATTATAAAGTGAAAGGCATAACAAACGTGATTGAAAATTAGTTTGCATATCATCCTGGAAGGGGGATTATTGAAAAGTTGGATACACATGTATCTACCGGTAATTGATTTTTTAAAATCTTGTACTTTTGCTGAGTTTATCAATTAAAATTTGTCAATGACGTGTATGGAATCTCCAACAGTCATACATGGGATCAGAAAATCATTTAAGAAAACTGAAAAATTTGCCTTTTAGAATAAATACATTGAAATCACATGTAGATGACTTACCAATAATTATTTTGAAATTTTGAATATCATAAACCTCTTTCACTTAGATTCTCAGGGGAGTTCTCCATGGTTCATTTCTGCTATACCATTATTATTATTATTTAATTTTTTTAAGTTCTAGTGTATAAAAAAAGGATACTCTGCTGTTTTTTCTCATTGTCTGGCCTTCAATATGTTTTTTTTTTAAGTCATTCAATGAATATACAAGTTTGATTTTATCATTTCATTTCATATCATATCATATCTAGGAACTAAACATCATATTGTATGTATTACCAACCATAAATATTTTCTTATTGTTTTTCATTTACAGATACCATACAAGAGAGGTTTGTTCTGTTACGAGATGCAGTCCCAGAATTGCAGAGGTTTTGTCAGCAATATGGCCTGGATTTCCAGGTATGATCACTTTCCACGAATCATATTATTTAAAATGTCAAAAGTTGCATAATTATATCAGTCGAGAATTATGGATGAGTAGACATTTTTTTGTAGATTTGTGCTGTAGCAGTTCCTGCAAAGCAAAAGAAAAAACTGTAAATTCTCTTGACGATCTCTACTGTTTGCTTATGAGTACCAGTAGCTTTGCAAAAGAGATATTTCATCTACGTATGAAATTATATATGAGTTCTATGTTCATCCATTCAGTTATTCAGTCTTTCATTAGTTTATTCATTATTTGACTAATCATCAAATGTCCTTTTGCCCTTCTGAAATGTTATGGTCAGTCCTCTTATCCTTTCATCCAGTTATTCCTTCCTTCCTTCTTGCCTTCTTGCCTTTCTTCCTTCATTCATTCATCCATACCTTCTTATGTCTGTTATCATTTCTAGCTGGTGGATATGCACCAGGGGCCCTCTAACACATCAACCAATGACCATGAGATGGCTGGTCTTAGGATTCAAGAAATCATCAACTCACATCAGCTGTCTCTAGGACCATTCTTTGTGGTAAGTTAGATGGAAGATAAACAAATCAGGATTCAGCTTCTTATGACTTGCCATAGAAATCTGGTTCCTGATTGGTCAGTGCTATGAAAACTTAGTTTGATTGCATTTTTTTTACAATACGGTAAGAAGAAGGGCTCCTTTGACTTACAGTTACAAGAAATCATCAATTCACATCAGTTGTCTCTTGGACCATTTTTCGTGGTGAGTTGAATGCTAGACTAGCCAATCACGATTCAGCTTTTGATGGCTTACTGTTGAAATCTGGCTCCTGATTGGCCAGTGGTAATGTATGTACATGCAGTTTACACATTGATTGCAGCATGTTACAACCTTCAAGTAGAGATTGAGATCCCTTGCCATCAAGGATTATTTTAAGTGTTAACGATCTTGCTCATGATTTGTCAGAGCTCTGAACATCGTATTTGAATGCAGGCTTCATAAGATGCAGTATTTTGTAACCGGAATACCAGTATAATTAAATTCCGCTTTTATATAGCCCTTAATATATCTACGATGTCTCTAAGCGCTTTATAGATATACTATTACCCCGGTCATTGGATTCAATGCTTGCACACTGTGTGCACAATCTCCACTCCCTGGGGAGTGTTCCAGCCAGGCGTTACTTGATGCTCAAAAACTGTTTGACCAACAATGACGGTCGCATCCTACCGGGTACCCATTTAACACCTGGGTGGAGAGTAGCAAGTGCAGGTTATATCTTGCCAAAGGATATTAGTGCTGTGTCGGGATTCGAACCCTCGACCTTCGCATCTCCAGTCAAGCACCTTAAATCACTCGGTCACGACACTCCCAGTATGTAATATATTATGCAGCAGTTGATTTTGAAGTACATGTGTACATGTAAAATGCAAGACGATGTTTTATCTACATGTACTCCATATCACAATTACATTTACAATATGAATAAGCCAATAACAGGTGTTTTATTATATTGCCAGCCAGCTACATGTATATACTTTTCTCAAAAATGCCTTTGGTGATATAAAAGCCTAACCTGTTACTGTCAAAAGAAAACAAATCAATTTTCCTCAGTCCGTTGTCCATGTGGCACTTACATCAATGTTATTGCAACAAAATTGCAAATCCTTCCCTAGAATTGTGATCAAGGCAGTTTTGCTTAATCAGCTACAAATCTAGCACAGCGAACCCAATTTGGCATTCAATTTCTAGAAATGACCACCACGATGCCCTTTAATCATCTGCTGGAGGTAAACAATTATTTCAAATTAATAGGATTCCGTTGGCAGATGTCACAATATCCCTTCTACCCACTCAGATCGCTACCAGGCATTTAACCCAAAAAAGGGAAATTGATCGAAACCCCATCATCCGAAAAATGGTTTCAGTTCTCTTAACGACCATGCACAGTGTTTAGAAGGTAGATCAAGGGGATGTATTTTGTAGGGTGTTGGTGTGACGATGGGTGCAAGAACAGATGTAAAATTCTAGGGCATTGTCTATGGGCATTCAAAAAGTTGAACGCAGTTGTTGAATGTTGATCTATGAGTGATATATTATATCGATTATAAGTGGTTTGAGTCCTGAGTCTTTGTAGCTGAACAGCTATTCACCTGCGCTTAATTTCTGAAAGAAAATCATGGTAAAAACTTTAGAAAGAGTTGCAGCAAAATGCTGTAAGCAGGCCTCAGCAAATGGATTTGAAGCACCAGGGACAATATTGACCCTTATCTAGAAAGCTGTTACCATACATGTAACTTTACAAAGCAGGAGTGGAAAGGGATTGAGGTACGTAGATTTTAGAATTTAATCATCTTTACAGAATTTATTCCTCTTCTTAAGAGATACTTTATAGTTCCTCCACCATATTGAAATTGAGAAAAGCCCTTCTAAACCTCCTGCATGTCCCAATATACCATATTGGCGCCACCGTAAATTTACTGAGGTCAAAAAACCTAATCATGGCATTTCAGGTCAGCATTTAGACATCTGCCAGGATTTTTCTGAGATATTAATAACACATTTCCATCAAATGAAAGTCATTAAACCTTTATGACTAGTTCTTCCAAAGATTAAATCTATAAGGAAGTATCCCATCACTTCTAAGTGGCATTTTCATATCTTGTCTCCTATATAATTTGCGACAGTCTGGAGCCAATCATGGCATTTTTACGGTACACGGTTTTGATTTAATTAATCATACTCAAATAAAGCACAATATTATTTAAAAGAAGTGGGAGTACCATCATATAAAAAATTCCCACACTCTCTTGACGCTTCGTGAAGGGTTGGTAACATGATTTCATGTGATTAATCATTAATACATGTACATGTACTTGCAACATGTGTTATGAAGGAGCATTTCCTTATTATTGAAAAGGGAGACATCACAAAATCTTTTGCCAATATTAGAAAAAGCTCTTGATCTTTGGTACATACCATTAAAGTTACAGGGATCACTTTCCATCAAGGAAAGATGGATGGATGAGGAGGGGGCATTCTGAGAATATAATAATAATAATAATATTCCGCTTTTATATAGCGCTTAATACATCTACAGGTACGATGTCTCTAAGTGCTTTACATATGTACTATTAACCCGGTCATTGGATTCAATGCTTGCCCGCACACACTCTGGGCACACTGCTATACGCCCTGGGCCTCCTCTCCTCTCACTTTGTGGCTATTCCCTTTAACATAATTTATTTAGAACTAAAAGTAATCATAACATCAAAAGGGAAGAGCTAATTTTAAAGAGAAGGGGGCTGCTACTACACCCTGGCTTCCTTCACTTTATAACTATTCAAATCCCAAAAGAAAAGAGCCACTTTGAGGAGGCGTGGGGTACTGGTATATGCCCTGACCCCTTCTCTGAGAGATCATTCCCCCAATGGCATTATTTATTTAGGCCGTAAAGTAATCACGACATTTGGGAGACTGGCTTCGTCATCCTGCAGAACTAATCAGGAGGCTTTATACCCGGCCGCTCTTTGGTCCGCTAACCAATCCACTCGCCCACCAGTGCACTCCTAATGCAATCTCTGCGCTCCATCACGCGGCCCCATCACGCCGCCCCATCACGCCGCCCCATCACGCCGCCCCCACAGGATTACATAGTTCTGATTCCCAATCCAAAGTATGAACTGTTTTTACAACCTCAATATCCAGGTTTGACCCTTCCTCTGCCACTTGGTTTACAATCAGGCAGTAAGATTCAACATTTACATCTTGAATTTGTAATTGGTTTTACATGTACATTCTATGTTAAATCTAGAAATCAGTACATAACATATGGGAGTATGGCCTGATTCCATGGAGTTTAGGACGAAGGAGGTAACAGAAATGGTATTGAACTAGCGCGGAACTAATGGGACTGGGCAGGGCCATGAGAGCTAACCTTTAAAGGTGTTCATTAACACTTCATGAAAATATTGACATCAGCATAAAAAGAAAACTCCTAAATGTTGTACATTTGTGTATAAATGAACGTGAACGTGCCCATTTGTGCTACAAGAATAAAGGATAGCTATTATGTTATACAAGCATTCAGCAGCCTGTTCCTTTACGTGCCACAAGGTTTAGACATAAAATTTGAGATTTAGTTTCTGTGTTCCATTGTTAAATTAATTTTTTAATATCTCCTATGAGGGGCATCTTTGAAATGCACCTGTTTATTTTTCTGGGTGAAAATACTTTGTAATTTAGAGTCCACAGACTCCACACTTATCGTAGAACAGTTTCCTAATTGGCAAAATTTTCCTTCCACAGCACTGAAAGGGTTAAACGTTGAATGATTTATTTTCAGCCCTGATTGATCCATTCAGATGGGACCCAAATTAAATAGAAAGCGAAAGAAAAAGGCTCATTTGTCTCCGTTAATCAGTTTCGATACATTGTCTCCTCTATCAAAAGGAATACCAGACAGTCCTGTTATGCGCAAAGTACATGCATTCTCATAGATATGTAGCCTACGTGTATATATGCATTGTATGAAGCAGTAAATTATGATTTGAAAGCGAATTTTGATAGAATGTATATATATACAGTATTATATGTTTGTAAACAAAAACCATCAAAAGAAAAACCATACATTTCCATTTTCATATTTAATGAAATTCATTGCTGAATATATAATGCTGTGAATTTACATGTAAATCATCTTGAATTATGATTTAAGAATCCATGGGAAGGAGTTTCATCTGTATTTTAAGAATCAGACCTCAACAGTTTTCAAAATAAATGTATAGGGCCTGTGAAAAAACAGTGTTTAACTACCTGTAATGAAATATATATTTTTTTACAATGAGACTGAGAATCATGTATTCTCACAATAATACTGTACTGACATGAATCTGTGATACTGACAGCATCAACAGAGGTCATGCACATACAGTTGTCCTAAAAATAGTGCTCAATCTATATTTTGTTTAAGTCAGTTTTCATAATTGAGATGAGATTATTAATGATGGTGTACGTAGCACAGAATTGCTTTCATCCACCCATTGTGATGTGAAAAATAACATTGTTTTTTGTTTGTGTGTGTTTGTTTTTCCCCTCTGCAGTCAGTAATTGGCAACAAGTATGGTGATTATGTGCTGCCCTCTAGGATCGAAGGAACAGAATTCAGTCACATCAGGGACTGTGCATTTGAAGCTGGCAAAGGTTCGTATCTTTTGTGTTAGGTTAGGTTTTGTACAATTAAAAGAAATAGTTTGTTTGATTATCTGTGGCTTTGTAGTCAGTCTCATTTTTATCTCGTTCACCAACTTCATCATATTCATCATTACCGATATTATTGTAACTATATTTTTTTTAATTATTTTTAATTTCAATAGGGGTAAGGAAGAAAGTTTAAGACCATGTACAGTTTATCAACTCAAACTAATGTTGTTCCTTTGGGTCCAAAGGAAAATAATTTGGATCCTTGTGCACAATTAAGGCCCCTGTTTACATTTTGATATTTTTGGTTCCAGCTGGTAAAAAGAGTGAGGGCCATCTGCATCCAAACCTCCTTCTAGATGCAGATATACATGTAAAAGTCCTACAACTCTATGTCCTTTCTTAGGGAATAGATGTACAACCTGTCCATGTACATTTAGTGTGTAGATTGATAAATTACCCGAGGGCACTACTGCCACTGTCTCTCACCAGGTACAGCCTGTCCATGTTTATGTAGTGTCACGGTGTAGATTGATAACTTACCCGAGGGCACTAACTTACTGCCACCGTCTCTCAGCTAGTACATCCGGTTCTGCATTGTAGCCAGGCTTCTCTCATTGTCATTGTCATTCAAGGTTGATTCTCTTTTCTCTTCTTACTTCCAGACATCAATGTCCTTGATGAGTGGTACGTCCAAGAGGGTGATGGTGTAGAACAGGTCTATGTCCTTCAACCCATATCCTCAAAGCTCAAGTACTACTATGATTCGTAAGTAATCTGTTGGGCATGTTTCATATCAAACATGTTTGTATTAAGTTCTGTATCATAATGTTCATCAGCATTACTCTCAGACATATGGCATGTGTTTTAATTGGGAGAAGAAAGATGGAGAGTGGTACCGTAAGTCCAAGAGGATGATGATGTGGAACAGGTCTATGTCCTTCAACCGATATCCTCAAAGCTCAAGTACTACTATGATGCCTAAGTTGTCTCAAGGGTCTTCTCCAAATTGGGATTTAAAAAAAAAAAATTCTTCTTATATTAATGTAGTGTAATATTTATTAACAACTTGATTCAGAGTCTAACTCTTGGCACATGGAATAATTTTTATTAGGAGGGAGAGTCATAAGGGTCATCGTAAAGAACAGGTAATTTCCTTTAGTGGTTCTGTTCCTGTAATCTCCTGCGATGGGTGTCCCTAAGCTTGTTTAAGGTAGCATGTAGTATTAAAGGATGCTTAGTATCATGTTGTTTGCATTTAATGATTCTGTAATCTTCTGCAGGAGCCCAGAGAACAAGGAGCTAAATGAGAAGGACCTGAGCAAATGGAAGAAGGCCCATGATGCATTGCTGGAGATCCTACAGCAGTGTGCGGAATATGTCCATGACGAGGGACTTCTCAATGAAGAACAACTCCACAAATATCACATGTCAGGTATGTACATGTAGTCTAAGTTTTAAATCTCACAAACATATATTAAAATAAACCAGTCCATCCAATAGACAAGCTGTGTCTATCCAATATCAAGCCCTGGTGGTATGTCATAAATATTTCATATTCTCAATTCTCTCATCTTCTACTTTGATAGTATAGTATAGTATTTATTCCATTACATTAACATATATTTATCAATACATAATTTTTCACGATAGTGATAGCACCATTATTATGAGCAGAATACTATCAAACTGCCATCTACTGTATTCATCTGTATTTTATTTAAGCAATGTTAATGTTCATTCATGACTGTTTATAACATGTCTTTTCTCTCCAGCTCTTGAGAATGAGTTGACAAGCGCTGTTTACCAGACAGATAACTCTGCTGAGAGGTGCGTGTGTGTCTACCGCTCGTTCGACGACCTCCCTCAGAATGTGGAATCACAGGAGATGCACAACTATGTCGACATTCGCAAACCCAACCGTCCAAAGATATACAAGAAGGCACAAGAACGTATCAAAGCGCTCAAAGACACCAAGATTCCCTCGATGCTGCCGGAGGAGAACATCCTCAAGTTCTGCATACCTTGGACAGCAAACGGCGTCGACCCTGCAAACTCTGAAGAACATGAACAGTACTTGAAGGAATTCTGTGGACAGTTCACGTCCAAGATCAAGGAGTTGGTGGACAAGTTTGTTGTCCGGGAGAAGGCCAATCTGCAGATGAGGGAAGGGTCAGGACTGACTGGGAGGTCCTGTCGCACCTGCAGGTGGCGGATGAGCACACAAGGAGCTTTGTTTCTCGAGACTCTGTCGTGAACCAAGTTGAGAGACTA
The DNA here is from genome assembly GCA_037976565.1 of Mesocentrotus franciscanus. Lineage (NCBI taxonomy): Eukaryota > Metazoa > Echinodermata > Echinoidea > Camarodonta > Strongylocentrotidae > Mesocentrotus > Mesocentrotus franciscanus. The sequence continues at coordinate 4,493,315 of CP137685.1, forward strand.
GTCAAGAAGACAACAGGAAAAAGTGACAAAATGCAAAATGCGATATTATTGCACGGTGAGCCAGGAAGCGGTAAGACTGTAGTTGTGTCTCAGATTATCAAGATGATGCCAACTTGGTTAGGTGAATCAGTCATTGTTGTGCCAAGGTTCCTGGGTGCAACGACCACATGTAGAACTGTTCGTGACATGCTGGAATCAGTATGCCATCAGGTGTATGAAGTATACAAACCCAAGAAAAGCAAATTTGGTGACATTCCGCAAGACATAGAAAAGCTCAAACCGTACTTAAAGAACTTAATCGAGAAACTACCCTCCCCGACACGACCACTGTGCATTGTACTGGATTTCCCAGCAGAGTTTGTGGAAGAATTTCAAGGCGATAACTTAGATTGGCTCCCCGTGAATTTCCCTCGTCCACCACCCTCATCATAGCCCTCACCGATAGCCCTGTCCTCAAGGTATTCCGGGAACGAATCACAGACGAAGCCAACCTGATCAGGGTCACGTCCCTCAATGACAGGGAGCTATCAGAGATGGTGCGGCTATTCCTAACAGACAACAGCCGACTCCTGGTTCCAGAGCAGGTGAAGATCGTTACAAGGGCGGGTGCGAAAAATCCCTTGCCATTGTTTGCCAAGCTGTTATGCAGAGAGACTCAGTTTATGAACCCATCAGGGAATGGTAAAGATCCCATCTCAACCCCTGTAGACGCATCCAACATACTGCTGCAGCATGTAGAAGATAGGAACGGGCCAGAAGTCACCACCATTATCCTGAGGTACAAAGATGATTTCTGAATATTGTCCTGTAATATAGTCAAGATTTGATTTTAGGACAATTATTTATGTACAATCTAGGTTTCCATGTTTAATTTTAGATGCAGGATGACCTTTCCATACAAGGTTCAGATGGTTCATTTGTTAAGCCTAGGAAATAGTCAACAGGATACATACACTCTTGTATGATCAGTGATAGATTTTCTACAGGCCATTGAAGGTAAAAAGAAAAATACATGTGATCAGGAATAGGCAGAAGTTTATGGATGCATAGCTGTATTTATCTCATTTCTTTTACTCAAGCAGTGTCGCAAGTTCTTTGGAAACTGCAGTATTTAGGTTCCTACCAGTATTATGTTTCACCTTGTCTGTGACGGTCTTCTTTGATACAAAAACATACACAGGTACTTAACGGCCGCTAGGTATGGCCTGACTGAATCAGAACTGATGGACCTCCTGTCCTGTGATGATGATCTCTTGGCGATGGTCTACCCTCACACCTTACCCCGGGTCTTGAGGTTTCCTCATAGAGTCTGGATCAACATCAGGATTGACCTAGGTACATTTCATGTGAAGGGAGATGGATGGTAGATCATGTCTGTGACTGGATGATAGTGTTGGTAGTGGTAGGGGTGATGGTGATGATGATGATGATGATGGTGATGATGATGATAGTGATGGGAGTAATGATGAGATGAGGATGATGATGATGATGATGATGATGATGATGATGATGATGATGATGATGATGATGATGAAGATGGTAAAGATGGTGATGTTGATGATGATGATAGTGATGATGAGGATGATGATAATGATAATGATGGTAGTAATGATGAGGATGAGGATGATGATAGTTTTAATGGTGGTGGTAAAGATGGTGATGTAGATAATGATAATGATGGTAGTAATGACAGTGATGATGATGGTTATGATGGTGATGATGGCAGTAAAGATGAAGATGATGATGATGATCATAGTAGTAATGACGGTGATGATGTCGGTGATGATGATAAGGAGGAGAAAGCAGAAGATGAGGATATTGGTAGTGGAAGTGGTTGTCGTGTGTACAACACATGATCATCATGATAATACTGATTCTGAAAGTCCTTGTCACATCTTTCATTGAACCATATCTTCAGGTCCCCTGATAGCCATCCGTTACCTTGACAACAAAATGTTAATGACCTGGTCTAGTTCAGTCATCCACCAGGTCGCTCGTCAGCGTTACCTGAGCTCCAATGTAGAGAGCATCAAGGCTCATAAGTATTTGGCAAACCTCTTCTTGCAGACGTGGCTCAAAGGTATGTACAGATTATCAAGTTTTATGCATGTTTTATCATCAGGAAGCACAAAATATATGATGTGTATTTAAATGTGGGCAAGAAAGGGTTGGTACGAACTAATGCCCTCAAATGCTGTCAAAATACATGTATGGACGAGAATCAACAGTGTAATAATTCAGTTCAGTACCAGTTCTATTCAATTCATTTCATTTTTGTTTTAATGATGAACAGCATTGTCAATCTAAGATTTATGGAAAATTGGGGGAAAAATCTTCTACATGTATACAGGTACAAATCAATACCTGGTATTATGAGTACTCTTAGTCATCTCTTTTATGTCAGTTTTATAATCCATCAAGCCTTTGAGGTAGACAATATTTACTAAAGATCTTTAGTATGCTATTTGAATTCGTCTTAGGTAATTTTCCAAAACCATGACTACCACACGTTAGTTCTCTACAACAATTTCTCTTGTTGTGTCTCTACTTCCAGGCAAGAAGTGGGAGCGAGATGACCGGAAGATGGAAGATGACGAGGAGGTAGATGGTAACCGGTACATCGCCCCTCAACCTCTTCTCTATGGGAAGACCCAGTACAACCTGAGACGGCTGAGTGAACTGTGGAACCATCTAGCTAATGCTGGTAAGATCCCTCAATCTCTGTAAGCCTATGTTTGCTTTGTTCTGTGTTCATGGATCTGTACAAAGAATTAAGAATGTTAGAGGTGTCGTGGTCGATTGGATATGTCACCGGACTGTGGATCACAAGGACCGCAGTTCGAGTCCCACCGCGGCACTAATGTACTTTGGCAACACATTAATCTACATTTGCCACACTCGACCCAGGTAAGGTAATTGGGTACCTGGTAGGATTATTCCTTGAAATTCACTCTGCACTGATAACAGCTGCCGGAGCTAAAGCTAGAGTAATCACTTCCAAAGCTCTTCGGAAGCGCATAGGGACGTTATGATGTGATATGCCAATACAACGGAATATTATTATTATTAATATTGAAAGACAAAAGCTTGCTAATTCGTACACGTAATTCGCTTCTTTAACCCTTATTGATCGACTGAACATCAAATCCTGCTCAAACTGAAATTTTTAATGGGAAACTTGTTGCATGAAGATTAACAATGAAGAAAATGTTACATAATGAAACAGATGTGTTTTGGAATAACATTTGAAATTTATGTTTGTAAATGTGGTGGTTCACTAAGGGCTAAACTGGCTTGCATTTTTATGACAAGGCAACAACCATTTAGCAATTACAACCTAACCCATGGGGGATGTATCTCGTACAGAAGATGATATTTACTAACACGTGAACAACATTGAAGGGGGTTTGTCTATGAGGAATAATTGATGTTTGCATGTATCTTTTTACTTTACAATATAACTGGTAATTTATCTGAGCTGTGTGTCCAGAAGGCATTGATTTGTTTTACTGAAAGAATTGAAAATCCATATTTTCATTTAACCAGGTGATCTGAAGATGCTGAAATCTGCCGTTGTGTGCAATTTTGAGTACCTGCTTGCCAAGACCCATGCCTCATCGGTCTACCATGTCCTGCAGGAGCTCGCTACCATCAGATGCCTGGTCCTTGACCTAGAGATAGACCTGGTCTATGCAGCCCTAGCCAAGTCTGCCGAGGCACTGATGGCTGATCCCCTACAGCTGGCTGCTGAGCTCATCAGTAGGCTCCTGCCTATCAAAGGTACTTTTAAATTTTAAACAATACAGGGATTTTGCATGTGTCTGTGGGATCCCATTTATGCAGACTTTTGGCATTATGATCTTACAGATTTTTGTCAATGAAATCTGTTTATGTACATCAAGGTATTGACCTTAAATGTCACCATCGTAAAATGCAACTTGTTATTGAACCCAGGGTCATTGTGTAGGAATAGCAGCGAGGTAACTGCTTGACTGACACACATTCATCCACTAAAACCAACTCCCATCCACCTGAAGTACATACTATGTTGTGGTTGGGAGTTTGAACTATATTTAATCTTTTTCTGTACGGTGGGTAGCAAGTTCTGCATAATGGTCTTGATTTTATGTAAGACTTAGTGAATGAAGTACCCTTTATGTTTGTGAATCAAACGATTCTTATCAGTTGAAAATTGTATTATCCTTGATCAGTGCTCCTCATCGCCACACATTCAAAATGGCTACTTCTTTTGATTACTGGAAACTTACAGTCATGTTTTTCAGAGTGTGAAAAAGATGAGAATATTTTCTTTTTTTTGTCCTACAGGTCAGTATCCCAGAGATCTAGACTCTTTGGTCGCTCAAGCGATGGAGTGGTGCGACCAATTCACTCGGCCTCTCCTGGTACCCCTCACATCCTGGCTCCCCACCCAGCACGACTCCCTCATCTCATCAGTTCAGTGCGGTAGCGAGATTGTCAAGATGGTGGTCTCAACGGACAACCAGCAGATCATCCTCATCACCAACGACCGAACACTTGTCTGCTACAAGCTTGCCTCCAGTGAGAAGCTCTGGTCCTGCAAGGCGGTTCACGCTGAGGACATCACCTGCATCACCATCTCTAAGGACGACCGCATTGTCGTCACCGGCTCGGCCGACAAGACGCTCAAGCTGTGGACGGCGGATGGTGGAAAGCTGCTGAGGACAATCCAGAAGCATGAAGGTCCTATCTCCTGCGTTGCTGTAACACCAGACTGCCAGCGAGTCATCAGCGGCGCTCTGGATGGACTGGTCAGGGTGTTCAACATCGAGGATGGGGAACTGGTGTGGAACCTGACAGGATCATTGGAATCCTTGGTGACAGTCAAGTCCAACAAATACAGCAATATCCTGATTGCAGCGTCCGCGGATTGCAAAGTGCGGGTATGTTGACACTGGGCGCTGGTTGAATGTTATGAGAACAATCAAGATACCAAATGAATGTTTTATAATGTATTCTCTGTTTATGGAATTTAACAAGAAAACAGTAATTACCTTGATTACATGTACTTGCTTTAGTTGTATCTCACCTCACATCTTTCCCTCTCTCTCTCTCTTTCTCACTTATTGTCTATCTCTCTCGCTCTCTCTTTCTCACTTCATTTGTCTATCTCTCTCACTCTCTCTTTCTCACTTATTGTCTATCTCTCTCACTCTCTCTTTCTCACTTCATTTGTCTATCTCTCTCACTCTCTCTTTCTCACTTATTGTCTATCTCTCTCTCTCTCTCTCTTTCTCACTTATTGTTTATCTCTCTCTCTCACTCTCTCTCTTTCTCACTTATTGTCTATCTCTCTCTCTCACTTATTGTCTATCTCTCTCACTCTCTCTTTCTCACTTCATTTGTCTATCTCTCTCACTCTCTTTCTCACTTATTGTCTATCTCTCTCACTCTCTCTTTCTCACTTATTGTCTATCTCTCTCACTCTCCATTGTTGCACAGTTTTTAACACTCGATCTTTATCTTCTCCTCTCCTGACAGACATGGAGTCTTCGTGATTTCTCCCAGCTGAATGTGATCGAGGGCCAAGGAGGTTTCATAAACCATATGACAGTCTCAGGAGATGACATGTTCTTCCTCAGATGTAAGTTTTCTTCTCAATTTCAGTCACTTCCAAGTAACACCCAAACAAACAAAGATGGTTGAAACACAGAAATGGTCTCAGTCTGTGCATGTTTAAAGTGATGGAGACCCTAACTTACAAATCAACTTCGAGTAATGCATCATTTAGCAAATAATAATTTTAAATCCTGTTTATGAATTTGCAGAATCCACAGCTTAGTCCAAATGGCGTGTACAGTTTTTTCCCATGTTAATGCATGACAGTGGATGTGTGATCTCATAGACCTCTAGAAATCTGTCTTACATATTCATCTGGATAGATGAATAGATGATTGAGTAGCAAGTTCGGGTTGGGTGGTTGCATTAATGTAGTTTATACTCTCTCATCTATGTTAATGACTCATCACTTTGCAGCTTACGAGGATTCACGGCTCAACATGTCTTGCTTGGTGACAGGGACCTACGTCCATGCACTGGAAGGCCACAAGGGAAAGGTATGTGTGATCAGTTGAATTATTCAGGTTCAAAATTGAGTTCTGTTCCCGCAGCTCCCCTCATGCCAGGAAAATTTGTTCAACAGATTCTGGAGAAACTAAGAATACTGTCAAATTACTTTCACTTTATCACTATGTCCTGTAAGTATTCATAGAAGATGCACAACATTCAACATGTTTGTCTGGCTTCTAGATTGAGTTCAATCCCTTGAAGTCCCACCTTCATGAAATTTTGTTCAATAGGTCTGGAGTAGCTACACAGGCAGCCCAACCCCTTTCAGTGTCTGCCTCTCTTTACTAATTGAAACCGTACATTGTCTGGAGTATGTTGTACATGTACACTGTCAGTTGACACTAGTCAATTGCGGCAGTCCACTGCTTCTCCCATCAGTCAATCAAGAGGAGTCGATGTCTATGTACATGATACAAAATTTTAATTGTTTTCAAAAAGAGAGTTTTAATTACAAGAGATTTTAATTTGCCTTCTGCCCTCTGTAGATTGTTGACATCTGCATGTGTCCTGAAGGACTCTACGCTGGCATAGCAACATCAGAACAGGTCATCTACGTCTACAACGTCCGATCCCAGGAGCTAATGCAGACACTGACCGGTCACTCTGCTCCAATCCGTAAAGTTTCCATCACTCCCAACGGTCACTTCTTGGTGTCAGCCTCAGCGGATGGGAACGTCAAGGTCTGGCTGCTGCCCAAGCCTAAGACTAAGGAGACCGATAACACCAAAGCACATACGGACAAGGTCGCATGCCTTGGTAAGAAATATGAATTACACACATGGATGATCCATAATGATAAACAGTTTTGCATGAATTTGGAGCCCTGCAGTTTTCGGTCATTTCCAGAGAGTTTGCATTTCCTTCTTTCCTTGTTCTCTCACTGAAAATGCCATTAACCTGATATATGACTAGGTCAAATTTATTTCACATTTTGCATATTCTTGTCTAGTCCTCTTGGTATGAAATGACTGTAATGCTTAGGATTTAGAATTGACTACAATTTAAGCTCAATTAGTCTATCATCATTTCTTTTCTTCCTTTATAATTCATATTTCTCATCTTGTAAACTTTGAAGACAATAATGGAGTCGTCAAGTTTAATGCCACACATGTCGGTATTTCTTTTTCTTTTCTTTTTCTCTTCTTTTTTCTATTTGTCATTTGTTTGAATTATTCGGGTGTGACTTGACATAATTTCAGTCACTCTGTGTTTCAGTGACCCAGTCACACAGAAAAGATCACCACAAGACTGACAGTATACTCAACCAAAAATTACTTATTCCAAAATGGATTTTGTTCATTATCAGTCCATTTTGGAGTTTGTGTGGTGGTGTTGCATGGGTGTGAGTCACAATGCTTACAAATTTCTACAACTAATATTTGAATACAATCTTCTCTTCCTAACAACTCATTCTTTAGGGAGTGGAGATGGTGCACATTGTGCATGAATTAATCTGATAACCTGGGTAATACATGTAATATATGTAAAGCTCCTAGAGACGGTATTTCGTATTAAGCGCTATATAAATCCAGATTATTATTATTAGTATTTAACATTCTCATTCTTTATTCTGTTTCTTCAGCCGTGTCCCGAGATGCCAACTTTGCCATCACCGGCTCAGCCGACTGCTGTCTGAAGCTATGGAACATGGATCTGTGTCAGATCATCCATTCATTCTGTGATCATACCAAGCCAATCTCATGCGTTGCTATGGCTGATAATGGTAGCTTTGCTGTGTCAGGTAAGCTTCAGGCAAGGATTCATCAAGATTTTAGGGGTGGAATTTTCAGGGGAGTTAATCGATTTCAGTAGCTCTCTTTAGCGCTGTCAGGAAAAACTTAAAATTAATGATCATATGAAATCTGGTATAGGAAACTTAAAGAGCTGTTGAAGTCCTTGAACACATCTCTACATCTTTCATTTTGTTCTTAATACAATCTCCCCTGTATTTTTTACCCATCACCAATACCAATTGGATGTTTGATACATGGATTTTAAATCGGCTAAAATTGCTACTCAAGGAACAGTCGTCTATCTGTTGTAGTAGTTTGTAATGATGAATATATAAAACACAAAGCAAAGTAATGTTTAGCTAGTAGTTATTTGGGATGATGAATTTCTGCAAGAAATTGGACAGACACAAAATAGAGGAAAGCATGCATTAGATACAGTCAAACCTGTCTATTAAGGCCACCTATAGGAAACACAAACAGTGGCCACTGTAGACAGGTGGTCTTTCAAGACAGGCTCTTCAACACACATTTCCTTTTAGAGGGAGGCAATATAGGTGACTGCTATACACAGGTGGCCTTTATAGAGAGGTGGCCACTAAGGCGGGCGCTGTGGCGTGCGCCTGTAATCCAGCTAACAATGGAAGTTACAAACTGATTCAGCCGAGGACGCGGTTCGAAACTGAGTCACGTCTTTCGGATGGTGACGTTAAAGGTTGGTCCCCAGACGTAAATAATCATATCTGATTGAAACACGTCTGTAAAAAAAAAAACAATTACACACACACGGGTTTTACTGTAAAAGTGTCTAATAAAAAAAATCATGCAAGAGAGTTCATGTTAGATAGAACGAATGAACTCATTTACATTCACAACAACAAACTTTCATTCTCAGGTTCTGAGGATACCACCGTCAAGGTATGGAGTACAGACAGCGGTGTGGTCGTCATCGCTTTCACCGAGCATGAGGACGCTATCTCGTCTGTCCTCATCACATCGGACAGCAAGCGTATTCTGTCGGCTGACTTCAGCAACTACATGAAACTATGGGTGGCTGCTACTGGCGAGGTAAGATGCGCTGGTTGACTCATTGATTTTAGTTCAGATAATCAAGGATTTAACCCTCATTCCCATAGGCTTAACACAGGAACCATTTGGATCCCGTAGGCAATGTGTTTAACCCATTCTGTTAGGATTGTGAACAATTTCCTCAATTTACTTTCAAAATGCAAAGTTGACATCTTAAATCTCTGTTTCTTTGTTAAGTTTTGCTTGCATATATCTTCCATGTGATGAAGAACCTTTACAGTTATGGACCTGTTACTGCTTTCCTGACAGAACAATTAGATCCTGGTATGTTTAATCCAAACATACATAGTAAAACATTAATGCTTAAGGGCAGGATTCACCGGTCATGGCATGGAAGGAGTTAAGCTGTTTCTGTTCTCCTGAAATCATGTAATAGGCAATCGAGAAATGAAGCAGTATTCAGATTTATGTCCTAATCAATCAAAATTACCTTCTAAGTTATTTCATGTTCCCTGTTGATTCTCATGCAATGGATTTCAAGGACACAGTTTAGAAGTTGATGATAGTATGATTCTTCCTGTTTCTTTTCAAAGCTGTTAAAGGTAGAGACCAGTTTTGGAAACGCCCCCCTCTCAAAAAAATGAAATGGAAGCTCTCATTACCAATCATGTGAAAGAATATGTTTTGACTAATACGTGATGATACAAATTTTGCCGGGAAAGTCAGGAAACCGCCTACGAATTGATATATTTGGTAAATTATTATATCTATTGGGACCCAATAGATATCGCGCACGTGGTCGCGTAGTCCCATATACATCTTTCTGTGTACAGTGCTTATAACTTTACCAAGACTGGGCCAAATTTCTTATCATTTTGATGATTCCAGAACCTTGCAGTACAGACCAATACTTATATGCTAGATGATCAACCTTTTCTGATCGATTCCACAACGTTTCTTTCACAATGCATTTGCATGACCAGAACTGGTCTTTCTCTTTAACATTAGATTTGCTATTTTGTTATCAAATATAGGTTCTGTTATCCTGTATGGGTCCCTCAGCTATGGTCATCCTGACACCGGATGATACTTATGCCATCAGCGGAGACCGGAATGAGCTGATGAAGATCTGGACTACAGGCAGCGGAGAATCGGTCAAGACCGTCAACCATGTCCAGGTATATATCAATGCTCTCATGAATCAGATGGCTACACAAATGAAAGTTATAATCAAATACCTATTGGTTTTGTTTTCTGTTGTAGGTGCATGCATGGGAATTGATGATTGGGAAATAGATGATATTGTGATTTGAAACATCATGACATAATTATTTGAGACAATATAGTGTAGAGGATTAATGTTAGGCAATGGTATCAAAGAAAGTGACGGAAACGTACAGGGGATATGGTCTACATAATGATAGTATCCTTCTTCTCGTAAACATGCATGCACAATGCCCAATATAAATTGCAAAAAAGTAATGTCAGTGTGGATAATGTAGCTGTATAAAATACAGATGATAGGAGTTGGTTGGAACTTGGATATAATTTGCCCTCTTGGAGTTATGCTTTGATCTTCCTGTATGGATGAGAACCAATTTAGATATAAGTTATCACACAGATATAGGTTCTGTTATCCTGTATGGGTCCCTCAGGTGATGTAAATGGGTACCTGGCAGGAATTAATTCCTTGAAATGCTAGAGCGCCCTAATGGCGGCCATGCTAAAGCCGGGGTAATAATTGCGAAGCGCCAGGAGTGTCAAGTCTGACAGACCAGAATGCCATACAAGAACCTACTATTATTATTATTATTATTATTATTATTATTATTATTATTAAAAATGTATCCCTGCTTTTTGTTTTGTAGATCATCACATGTGTGACCGTGACAAGAGACAGTCAGTTCACAATCACTGGCTCTGAGGATATGTCTCTTAAGATCTGGGAAACTAAGACTGGCAAACTGACTCAGGTAAGACATCAACCATGTTGTTATTCAGGAGTGTCAAGAGCATCTAAATCATGCTTTTGATTCAAATGATTCTGTCCTAAGGCTGCAGGTATGCAATTGCCATTTTAAAAAATTGTACGTTTTATTTGAATTGCTTATTTTTCGCTTTGGTTCAATATCATGTACCTGGCATTTCTTAGTAGTAAGAAATAGTATGCTGTTCTTTGCAAATTGTTTGATTGTCTGGGATTAACATAGCAGTGTCGATAGGAGCAAGCTATTAAGAAACATAGCCATCCATGAACATAAAAAACAAAACTATTAAGAAATCTGGACCAAATAACTAAGAGTATTTTAGCCACTATATCTGTCATTTACATGTACCTTAGGAAGAAATAGGTTCTGCCTAGCTGGCAAATTTGCAATAAGCGGTTACAAAAATTATTAAACTCATTCAAATTTTTATTTAACAAAATGTAATCATCTCTCTCTTTGTACTATAACAGATCTTAGCAGGACATGATGATCGGGTAACCTGTGTAGCTACAGCCGATCATAACCGTCATGTCATGTCAGGCTCCGATGACTCTACCCTCATCATATGGAACATGTCGACAGGGGAGATTGAGAAGACACTCCAGGGACATACTGCTGCTGTGACTGGTTGTAAGATGACAAGCGATGGCAGCATTGCTGTATCATGTAAGTGGATTGAAGGAAAACATCTGTATAATTGGGGATGTCATCTGGTTGAGTTATTAGGTGCAGGTTACTAATCTCCTGAGGCTCCTTCACGTTCAAAGTTAGGCACCACTCTAGTCTCCTCTTTGTTTCAATATCTGAATTTTCACTCTCAGACTTGGGGATGCCACCGCCTCCAGTGGAATATAATATAACAATAACAATTTAGTTTAGCCACGGAAGCCTTATTAGTAGCAAAGCTGATCTTTCTGAGGGCTCTGCAATTGTCACTTTATGCCAGGTACTCATATACACTGGGTTGGAGAGTGGCAAATGCGGATTAATGTCTTGCCAAAGTATATTAGTGCCAGGCTGGGATTCAAATCCTCAAGCCTTGGATTAAGAGTCAAGTGAATGAACCCCTATACCATGAAACCTGAAAAAAGATATTAATGAATCTGCAGAATGCTATTAATGTTATTAAACTTATTTCTTTTTACAAAGGTAAGCTTGCAAATATGCATTAATTTGATCATGTTTTGTTGTTTGCTTGGTGTACCCAGGTTCGTTGGACGGCACGGTCAGGGTATGGATGGTCCAGACAGGCACCATCATCACCTCCTTCCACATCCGTCAACCGGTAGCTGGTCTCCAGATGTCCTTTGATGCTAGCTTCATCATCCTAAGGCTGGTGGAAGGAGGGAGCACTCCTCTGCTGTCTCTTCATAACAGCCCTGCCTCCGATATCAAGTCACAGAGCCAGGTGGACATCGACGTCAAAGAAGGTAATTTGCGATAGATAGTAAAATAAGAAGAATGATAAGAATCCCTTGGACTGACAAAGTTAGTAATGAGGAAGGTCTTAGAAGAGCTGGAGTGCAAAGAAAAAGATATGTGAGATGTTGATTAGGCAGTTGGGTCCCATTACATGTAAAGAAGGCCTAGAGAATCTTGCTTTGACAGGGAAAATTGTGGGAAGGAGGAGTAGGGGAAGAAGAAGGATACTTTGGATGGACAGTCTGCAGAAATTTTTAGAAGAGAGAGGAGTGAAAGAACTGGGAGTTGTGCTAATAGAGAAGGCTTAGAGCCGAGGGTTGTGGAACAGCATGATCGCCAAATTCAATCGATATGGCACTTAGAGAGAGAGAAGAGAATAAGAAGAAACCCTGTTCTGCCAATAGTGGGCATGCATGAGGTGTACTGGTATTGATACTCTGCTATAGCTGGGGGGTGTTTCACAAAGACTAAGATCAACTTTAAGTTGGACTTAACTATTGCAGGCCATTCATGCCACTGTTTGCTCTCACCATTTACTGGCAATGGTCTCTCAAATCGTGGTCACCAATCTACAGAATTTCATTATTGAAGGAAAAAATATTATCTAAAGATCATAATTGAGAGACTAATGGTGAGAGCAACCAGTGGCATGAACGGCCTGCCATAGTTAAGTCCAACTTAAAGTTGATCTTATTCTTTGTGAAACACCCCCCTGGGGTATGATAATATTTAATGTTTTGTATCTTCAAGAAAAGGCTACATGTGCAATTATTGCTATTTTGTACCATTTGCATATACTCTGGAAAAATTACAGAAATGTGCACTAGTGGTTAAAGAGAAGGTTGAGTTCTGGGAAGAGGTGAAAAATAATTTGTGAGCGTTTTCTTTGTTATTATGCAAGTGTGGAAGAACATCAGAGAAAAAATGTTCCCTGAAGAGCATGGCTCTTCAAATGCCTTAATATTCTAAATATGGCATGTAACAGCATAAAAATCGGGACGGATTTTTATGCCACATGTTCGTGTAGTCCCATATACATCTTTCTGTGTACAGTGCTTGTAACTTTATCAAGATTCGGCCAAATTTCTTATCATTTCGATGATTCCAGAACCTTGCAGTACACACCAATACTTATATGCTAGATGATCAACCTTTTCTGATCGATTCCACATCGTTTCTTTCACAATGCAATCGCATGACCAGAACTCAACTTTATCTTTAAACACTATTGAAGTATCAACGGTCATTATATGAATTTGTTTTATCATTTCGGAAAGGAAATTCTTGCATTTTCTGCTAAAGGAAGATGTTTTCCTCATTTTTTGTCTAAATTGATGCCATGATTCTGTCTCCTACCTCAGTTCCATTGAGCAGTAAAAACATCTGTCGTGCAATAGCCTGTTAAAGATGACAGTCAAAAAACAGTTTCAACATAGCTTGTGAAAATACAGCAAGTGAAATTTGACATTGAATTTCACAAAGTTTCCAATGATATTCTCTTCGACCCCATAAAATGCCCACATTATCTTGAATATATGCATCTTTAAAGCCTGTCTGCACTAGTTTGGCCAGGAGGGATTAGACCTCCCAGCATGGTCACTGACAGGTGGTTATCTCATCAAATCAGCTCTCAATTAACATAAGAAAAAGGGGATCATGGGGGACCAACGGGTACCGCTTAGGCATTGTTTGCTATATAGAGGGCACAAGTAGCTACAAGTAGTACAGTGGGGCTTTAAATGAAATTAAAAGTAGAGGTAGAAGTCAGTCCCTTTAAAATGGGGAGTTTTAGATCCTTATCCCATTTATATTTGGTCATGCAGATTTAAAAAAATCCAGTGAATATAGAAACACAGGTCATTATTTATTTTCTTTGTGTGCTTTCTTGTGTACAGAATCTCAGACAGTACTGCCAATCAAGCCCCACCCACCCCTGCTTCACAAACAAACCTCGCTTCAAATGTCCCAGGCGGGCCGCAAATCAACAAGCTCCGCCCCCGACGCCAACCGCATCAAAGCCGCCAACAACCAGAAAGGGCGCCATCAGAGTTACTCTGATAATAGCTCAAGCAATGGCTCCACAGGCAAGATGAAACGCAACAAGAGATCAGGCGTCTGCCGCATCGTGTAGCACGATTCAGAAAGGGTGCCATCAGAGTTACTCTGATAACAGCTCAAGCAATGGCTCCACAGGCAAGATGAAACGCAACAAGAGATCAGGCATCTGCCGCATCGTGTAGCGCGATTCGGGATGAGTCGTCAAATGGCACGTGAGGTTGAGAGTGATAGAAAGAGATGTTTTTCTTCTGTGCAATCAGACTTTATGAAAGGATGAATTTATATTTGAGATCGAAATATCTGAGATTTCTATTCAAAGATGTTTCTTTCATTACAGATTTACAGATCACCTTAATTCTATGAACTCCATTGAACATAGAAATGTTCTCTAAGTCATTTTATTTCGCTTCAAAGAAAAAAAATGTAAAATCCTCATTTTAACCTTCCTATTACTGAGCTTTCTTTCATTGATTTTCATTTCCCAGACAGTTTTCTTCTTTAGAAGTATCAAAGATTTTGAGAAAACTAATCTTCTATATTCTGGAAGAGCCATTGCCTGTCACCAGTTTTGTTTTTCCCTTTAATAAACTTTTTATTACATCACTCATAGGATGAAAGTGACTTTCCCAAGATATTGACAGTAAGAGAAAATAAACAGTTTTTGAATGTTCATTTACAAGTAAACTACGGGTTACAAGTACTTTTCAGTATTGGCTTTTGACTGTAAAAATGCCTCCCTTAATCATAATTGCAATAGAAGCTTCTTTCTAACAAATATTTTTCTATTACGTTCTTTCACAGTGTAGTAAGGTACTCATTTTGAGATGTTTTCTTTATAAATGTTTATTTAAGTGTGACTAGTCCATACACAGCTTGATTGGTAGTGAAAGGCAACCATATAGAATTGTATGATTTCAAAGTGACTGCATATTTTATTCCCAATCTTGTGCATTTCATCTTGATAAAGGTATATTCTTCAGATATAATTGTTAAAGGTACATGTCACTATAAGAGTTATAGTTCCTAAGAAAGATTATCAACATCCTCATGATTAGAGATATCATGAACTTGTTTAATTCTTCTCACTTATAATCATTTGTTTTTCTTTTTTATGATGCAAAAACTTAAAATTTGAACAAAATTATAATGGACATGCCTTGCGAAGAAGAAAAAAAAATGCCACTTGCCAAAATGTCAGTTGTACCTCGAGTGTAATGTGACCATGCTGCTATTATCTAACTCACTTATGAATCTTTCTTGCCTAAGTTATTATTTAAGTTCATCTTGAAGCTAACATGAAATGGTAAAGAGTACATTATACATGTAGGTATTCAGCTTGCCACAATAGGAGGTACAGTGAAACCTGTCTATAAAGACCACCCAAGGGAGAC
This sequence comes from Mesocentrotus franciscanus, assembly GCA_037976565.1. Lineage (NCBI taxonomy): Eukaryota > Metazoa > Echinodermata > Echinoidea > Camarodonta > Strongylocentrotidae > Mesocentrotus > Mesocentrotus franciscanus. The sequence continues at coordinate 4,509,041 of CP137685.1, forward strand.
AAGAAAAGTGGTCTTTATAGGCAGGTGGTCTTTATGTACAGGTTCCTTTAGTACATGTTTCAATGAGAAACCATTTTCAAGGGAAACAAAAAATGTGGTCTTTGTAGACAGGTGGTCACTAAAGCAGGTTTGACTGTATCTTCGTTATACTTGATTCTTCCAACCCAGGAGAATATACTAGAAATAATGATTGTAAGATTGTGGCTTCTCTACAGAAGTCTGTTCTAGTGGAAAAATGTTTCAGGTTGAAATTAAAGATCTCATATGAGGTCATCCATGAAAGCTCAAAGTAATTTTACCATTACCTGTAGAAATCATGTATATGACTTTGGGTTGGATTTTAGGGTTATAGTCCATGAGCTACTTACAGACCTTTTTCTAAGTAATACCCTGACATTCTTATTTATTCACTTTTTTAAATATTTTTGAAAGTAACCTCTCATTTCTCTCTCCTTCTAAAATTATAGTAAAATAGTTATAAATTAGCATAAAAGATTGTTAAGTTTTTGTTTTGCTCTGAATGTCAAGACATTCTTTAAGCATGGTAACAAAACAAAAAAATAATCTTTTGTCTATTTTTTTTTTAATTTTCTTTATAGCAATGCTATGTGTGCTAATATGAACCGAAAGCAGACTGAATTGACCAATGAGTCACATTTATGGATGATACTTTCAAATGTTTGAAATTGACCTGTGCGGTTCTTGAATTATTCTATTTTTTTCACCAAACATTCCATATGAATTGCTTGTATCTTTGCTAGACAAGAGACTGGAGAGGCAATCTGGAAGAAAGAAAAACACAGTGGCAATCGCTTACTTATTTATGCATACATATTTTCTTTTTTCCTTCAATTTGAAGCATGATGGTCATTTTGAATATCTATTGTCATATTAAACTCATGAATATTCATCGTTGTAATTCATGAATATTCATTGGATTGGTGCACTGTCCATGTGGGTAGGTCTGTAAATACTTCAAGCAGCCTGTATTTTGCTGGTACTTATTTCGGTTGTAAATATTCATGAGATGTACAAAGCAAAGACCTACTACTGTGTGTAAAGTTAACCTGTTTATCATGTGCATGTAATGATACGTATCTGCATGAATTAAAAGTATGTGCATGTATTTTGTATCTTTGCTCAGTAGTCTTAAAAAGTATAAAAAATCATGTGGCACATTGTATTATTATTTTTCATACTTTTCTTTAAAAGATTATTCTTTTGACGTATTTATAATTGTTATATTTGTGTGTAATAAATATATGTATATGACCATTGCAAGGACAGTTGTATGCAATATTTTCTTTGATTTTATGAAAAAATATCTTCATGTTTGAAAAGTTTTTGTCTTGCAGTGAAAGAATTATCTCCTATAAACTTTGGAATTCAAAGGATTGATTTGATGTAGAAGAGCCACTGCCACAAACTCTATAGAGATTACATTTGGAAAGTTTTCTTTTTTTATGAAGTATGACAAAAGAATGTTGGCATTTTTTCATCATTTTTTTTTCTGTTCATTTTTTGAATGGATGAATAAGGATATTACTATACTTTTCTTGTTTCAATGTACATGTGTATTTAATGTTCACAAGTCTGTGCAAAACTTTCCTATACCAGTATGATATGCAGTTAGCTTGAGGAGAAGTATCCATGTTTCGTGAAGGAACTAGGAAAAAAAGATTTTGATAACCAACTTTGTATGTAAATGATGATCATACTCTCTATGTTGTGCACATGTTTGTGCCATTATGTGTCACATATAACAGCTAAACTCAAGTGTGTTAAACTTGAGTACAAATGCATTTTTTTCTCTTCAATTTTCTCGCTTCCAATTCTTTTTCCTCTTCTCTGTCCCTTTTCATCTTCCTATTTTTCTTTCCTTTCATTAAATCATGAAGGGAGTGCTTGGTACACCATTCCCTGTTATATACTATCACATGCTTTGCTATGGGTGGGCACACATATAGCAAAGATGTCATTTCTCCAATATCATATTTATGCACAAGCTATTTTTTTAACATCTGTGTTGAACAGCTCTGTATTGAACCATACATTCCATTTTCTTTGCTTATTAAAGCCACGAATATCAACATTTAAACAAAAATACTTTGTTATTACTACATGTTGGTCAGTTATGTGACTTTACCCTGTATTAAACATTGCAAAGTTGTGCTGATGGAAGTATTGGAATATTCTATGTGTGTAATTAAAGATTTATTATCACATTTGTGCAATATTTTTGGGTAGATGCTATCATTTGAAGTCTTTGTAAACTATTATGCTTCTAATGAGCATGATGCACTCAGCAAATACATTATTTTTCATTACTATTGAATGATAATAAAGTTGAATCATATAGTCAATTATGTGATATTATGAACAAAGATTAATGTAATTGTGATAAATTGACAAGAAATTGAATACCTTTGTACTATCTACACTTGAATAATATTTATTATCACCAGTCGTCTACTCTATCTATCTTGTAATATATTTCAGTATCATATTGTAAGCTTATTAAAAGTAATATATTTCTGTTTCTTGTGTAAAGAACAAGATGAGATGAGAAAAGATGACCATGTAACTAATTCTTGGCTTATTTTTATACTATCAATTTGTTCATGAAGAAAGAATTGTCAACTTCAGTATATATATTTTGATAATTTTTCTTGTAGCCGTTGCTTAAGGGATAAACTGATATGCAAGTTAAATCACTCAGTGTGATGTAAAAACCATGAAACTAAACAAAGTATAAATTATTTCTGTCAAATTCTACTTTCTGTAATTAATTATTTCAAGCTACATGTCCATGTACATCTTTCTTGTTTGATTAAAGCTATAAGTATTAGCTTAGACTGCACCCAGTGTTGAAATACTGAACAACTCAGAGATGTACTTCATCTACTTTGCAACTACAAAGAAGTCTGATTCAAGTAAAATGTCTGTTTGGACTTTGACAGAAATGGAGTTTGCAAGAAAGGAAGTAGCATGAAGTTTTTCAAATGCCATTAGCCCAAACTGCTTATGACTATACACATGTGTTTGGCTGATGATGACAACAAACAGGCTTACACGATTTATAAAGCAAAATATCTCACTTTGTAAGCATCAGTATTTGTTTGACATACCCAAGTTGTTGTCCCCCCCCCCCTCCCCATCCACTCTTGATAGCTTGCCTAGAGATTTGAAACATGATTTTAATTCAGTCCAGTCCTGTCACCGTTTCTGAAGGTTATTTCATGCCCCTTAACATTCATTTCTCAGTATGTTCAAGTTCTACATTATGTTTGTGATCAATGTAATTTGGGTCTCTTGGTTTTGAATGGTATCCTTGTTATGTTTTGTTTCAACCAATGAAGACATAAATGTAGTGGCATGGTATGATGCTAAATGAACTGTGCATCAGGACCCTGTTCCTTTCGTAGATTTTCTGGTATTACGCCAAGAACTATCTTCATAAAATCCTATGACATAAAGAGGGCCTCGATTCCTCATGATGACAACAAACAAAGCTTGCCGATTTTTTTGCAGGCCTTGGTCAAGCTACAATTCTTGAAACAATGGGTATACTGTACATAATTGATACCAGGCAAGATGAAATGTACAATATCTTGTCTACACTATCATTCTAAAACAAAGATTGAATGCAGGAACAAATATCAGGGGCCCGTTTCATAAAACTTGTAATCTATAACAAATGCTAAATTTCTATGACAAATTGGCTCTCAGCCAATCAGATGCCATGATTTCAGTAGCTTATAACAGTAGCTTGTAACTTGTTATTGATATCAAGTTTTATGAAACAGGGCCCAGACTTCCCTTTTGTATGCTTATTATTGTCAGTCAATTCAGGAATCAGAAAATGCACCCATGATCAATATATAAATACTTTGTTAGTACAGCCTATTGGGAACAAATTAGAAATCCACTGAGTTAGAATTCTTTTGATAAATATAACAATTTGGGTAAATATGAGTGGACCACATGTTTATATAATTTCCAATCGGTTATGATAGTGGATTTTAAGTGCAAGATGGAAATAAAACTTAATTTTTAGCAAGGTATTTTGAAATATAGACTTTAGCAGTGGACCGGAACGATTAAGATGATCAGTACATTCACCAGTTAAAGTAATACAGTACATGTAGCAATGGAAACTTTTCAGGGATGCAAGAAGCATCTCAGAATATAAGTCAACATGTGCTGGATGGCTTACATCCTACATGCACATGTGTAGATGGTGCGGTGAAGGTGAAATACATCGATTTAGTGATTCAATTTATCTTGTGATTTGCTGCATAAGCATCAGGATCTGTGGAACACTTATGAAATGAACACGACTGCCCATGAAAGAAACCCATTATGATGAAGTTCAGTCAGATCAAGGAAATATTAGATTCATTCAAATTCAGTGATTCCTATGTACAGTTCCGTACTGCAGATGAGGAAATCACCCCTTTATTGGACACCAAAGACAACTATCTACAAACATCTCATAAAATATATACTGTCGTAGCTTTGGGACATATTTGTGACCAAAATGGCCCTTTGCTTATCGCTCAGCTGTACAGGTACAGGATGTAACAAACTTGTGTATATATTTATGTTTCGGTATCGTTGTTTAGTACAGTACTTGTGACTCTAAAACTTGTATGTAAACACATATTTTGATGTAATATACTTCTTAACCTACTGTATGTGTAATGGATAATACTTCATAAAACATGTACGAGTCTATGATCAGCACAATTTTAAGAGAATATCTGTATTGATATTGTGTAATGGCTTCTTTTCAAAATGTGTGACTCTTTGTGGCAAACGATGTATCTGAATAACAAAATGAGAAAAAAATAAACATATGCTACGTGCAGTAAAACTGATTGCATTCCTGTCTGTGATTCCGTGTGGAGTGAAATGTTTGTGGTGCCGCAGTATTTTAAAACCAGATAAATCAATTAACAGTTTTTGCTTCAGGAAATCTTGCAACTTACATTTTTTTTTGGGGGGGGGCATGATAATTCAATTATATTGCGGCATGAAACTTCCTTGAATTTTGATTGGTTTTATTCGCCAAGCCTCCAACATACAACAATATAAAAGAACAACAGATAAAAATTAAGTCGGCTTGAACAGGATAACCCACGAAAGCTCGAGAGCTTATTTCCAGTGGGCTCCCCGACATACATGTACAGACTTAATAAGTTAAAATCGTATTATTTACAGACAGATCAGAAAAAAACTTATTAAAGATAATAATGATGATAATAATAATAACATTAAAATAATAATGATAGAAATGATAATAATTACAAGAAGAATAAGAATATAAAGAAAAAGAAGAAGAGAAAGAGGAAGGAGAAGAAGAAAAAGAGGAGGAAGAAGAGGAAAATAATGAATATGTTGAAAATATGACCACATGGACAAACCATGAGCAAGAGTTTCTTGTTTTTGTAGCCTTTTGACGTTCAATGTGATATGCGTGCCTTGTATTTGTCTTTTTAAGAAAAAGAGACGGCCTTGTATGGGGGATAAATCAGAAAATAAGTTTGTAATTTGAAATAAGGGGGAAAGATTTTCAAGAAAATAGTAAATTGTAGAGAGAGATAAAGACATTAAAAGAGGAAATAGAAACAGAATAAAAAAGAATTGAATGATAGAACAAGAGAAATGGAGAGATGGGAAACTAGATTATTCTGTCTTTCAGAGCGAAATAGAAACAAAAATGTGAAGACAAAAATAAATGAAAGGAGAGATAGCTGGCAAGATCATTCTATTTTTATGAGTGGGTTATAGAAAAGTGACAGTGAGAGAGAGAGAAAGAAAGGGAAAGAGAGAGAAATAAAGGGGATAGAATGAGAGAGAGAGAGAGAGAGAGAGAGAGAAAGAGAGAGAGAGAGAGAGACTCTCTTCTCTCTCTCTCTCTCTCTTTTCTTCCTCTCGCTTCCCACCTCTCCGACTCTGCTTCACTCTCTCTTCTTTCATTTTCTCTCTTTTGTCCCGCCATTTAATTCGTGCGGGGGGGAGGGGGTAGAGGCACGTGCCACCACCGTAGCCACACCACTAGATGCATACAGGAGATAGGGAATTTTAGGGAAAATGTCAGCTTATCCCCTGACATTTTAGAACAACATTGTATTTACAAAAAATATCGAAAGAGTAGTCATATAGCATGCAAAATTGAAATTAGATATTCTCTGGTGTCAAAGTCAGTCAACTCGGAATTTCTCATACGCTTTGATCTCAGTTGCCAATCAATTCCATATTTCCCCTTCCACATAGTTCTTTATTTTCAAAACAAATTCCATCATAATACAGTATATCCATAAACTATATACACAAAAAATTAAAGAAACAATTTCCATACATAATGGCTAAACAAAGATAATAATCATCACGATCGAAAACTTTGTGGCAGATAGAAACAAAAAAATAATGACAAAATTAGTATTTAAATATATAAAATAATACCAAACATAAAATACATGATCATGTTCATGTTGGCACATTTCCAACACTCTCAAAATATTTTCTAAAGTGAAACCATTTCTTTTTTAATCTATTCTCTCTGAGATTTATTTGGTATATATATTTTTCCATTTCATAATAACGTTTTACAGCTAATAAAACTATATCAAATGAAGGTATTTGATTTCGTAATTTGGCTGAAAATATTTTTCGTCTTACAACCACCAGAATACAGTTAAGTGCATTATTATTTCTACCGCAAAATCCAAACAATTTATTTTGATTTGTAAGTATGATCCTTTCCCCCGTATTACGAAATATCCAGTACTCAAATTCCGACCATAACTTCATTAGAATAGTTACAAAAGCAAAGAACATGTATGATAGTTTCATCATTGCTATTACAAAAAGTACACTTCTTGTCAGCTACTACACCAATCTTAACAAAGTATACTTTATATATGATATTCTATTAAAAATCTTGATTTAAAACCACCTCATGTTGATATACATTGTTGACTGAAATGGAATTAGACAGTACGAACCCCAAAGTTCATCTTGAAAATCTAAAAACTTTCCACTTTGTGAGAGCTTTACATTCCTTTTGTATTTTAGAAAAGATTGATAAATATGTGAACAACCAACTTTTGTTTTCACCACAAGGTGCAAGGCTTCGGGAATGATATAGGTTCTATGGCCTTAGGAACTACATGTGTACTAATTTTAAAACCTGACCAAATTGCATTACAAAGACCATAGTACTGGAGGAAGTTTGTTTGTATGTCAAACCTACGTTGAAATTCAAAATATGGAAGAAAGGAACCATCTATTTTTAGGATGTCGTTCAAAAAACGAATTCCTCGTAAATGCCAAGGCCTAAAACATACCACTTTGTCATTCATTTTAATTCGGGGGTTATTCCAGAGAGGTTGACATGCAATGTCATCAATAAAAAGTTCGACCAAGTCTGATCAAGCGAAAAGGACCTCATTCCAAAATAGATTTGGAGTCAAGTCTGCCAATGTTCTGTAGTAATATGAGCCCATATACAAGTGAAAATAATAAGTTTGGGGCAAGAATGAATTGACATGTGAAAAGTGCAATTTCTATATGAGAATCAGTTAAAAATCTTCTAATCCATGATATCTTCAGGGATTTAGCGTGAATGTAAATGTAAATCATCTTCACCCCGCCTTTGTTATATAGTTGACACATTTGTTCTCTACTGATTTTATTAGGTTTTTTACCTCATATACATGCATACAGAGAACGATTTATGTCTTTCATCATTTGCGAATTCGGTTCTGGAAGTGAAAGCAATAAATCGTTCAATTTTGGTACCATCAAAGATTTGACTACAGTTATTCTTCCGAGGACGGAGTAGGTTCTTTTAGAGCATGAAATAATTTGGCGTTTTATATCTTTAATTTTTCAGTATAATTATGATTGACCATCTCTACTAAGTTAACCGAAAAATCTATTTCTAAGTATCTCGAGTAACCTTCTGATACCCAATTTAGTTTGTGCTCTGGCAGTAGCTGTTTTTTGCAGGCTCTAGTTTTCCCAATCCATATCACATGAGTTTTTGTAATATTGATCGGTTTGACATTTCTTCAAAATCACCTAATATTTTCAGTGCACATGGTGTCATCTGCGTATTGTAGTAGTTTACTATTTTTTACCTGTAGATGCAAGCCAATTATATCATTGGAATGTCTAATCAAAATTCCTAATATTTCGCTAACAAGTATAACAAAACAAAAAAGGTAGGGCGATAACGGGTCCCCTTGGGCAGATGACACCCTCGTCCTATAGTAAATCTTTCTGTGCAAAAACCATTTACTGTGACACAAGTTTTTTTTTTAAGGTAGGGCGATAACGGGTCTCCTTGGGCAGACCACACCCTCGTCCTATAGTAACTCTCTCTGTGCAAAAAACATTTACTGTGACAAAAAGTAGATGCATTTTCATAAAATAGATGAATCCATTTTTTCAGTGATGGCCCAAAATGAAAAAGTCAAGGACATTGAATAAAAACTTGTGAGATACACAATCGAAGGCCTTTTCAAAATCAATCATCAACAACATGCCTGGTATATCATTCGGTAAGTTCGGTGTTTAGTATAGTGTATCGTAAAGTAAACGAATATTTCCCCCAATAAAACGGCCTCTCAAAAATCCTTTTTGATTCTCATGTATCAAGTGGGGCAGGACAATACATGCTTTAATCGATTTGTTATGCACACAGATGCTATTTTGTATATAACATTTAAAAGTGAAATCGGACGCCAATTTTGTAATAAATGTCGAGGCTTGTTTCCTTTAGGAATTAATGTGATTATTCCTAATTTTTGTGACTGACAATTCTCCTGTAAAATAAGCGAAGTTCAAAGATCTGATCATGAACGTTTCAAGATATTGCCAAAAGAAACGAAAACATTCAACGGTGAAGCCATCTTGCCCAGGAGGTTTATTATTTGTCATACTTTTTAGCATTAAAGAAACCTCAATTTCACCTTCTCTAGGACTTTCTAATAATTTGGACAATTCTGGAGTTAAGTTATAAGAATATCTGGACAGTCTAATATTGTGTCTATATCTACCTCTTTGTGCAGTGTCTTTCGTCTTATATAAGTTTGAATAAGATTTAATTTATTTAAATAAGATTAATTTAAAGATTTCGTTTGATATACCATCTTGTCCAGTAATAACATTACCATTTTCTGCTGACGATTGCCGGATTCCTTTATTTACTTTATTCTTTTTTTCCAAGTTTAAAAATCATTTCGATGACCTTTCTCCTATGAGGTAATGCAAAGTTTTGGGAAATTTTGAAAATTGGATGGATAGTAATTCTTTAAACTGTTGATATATTTGGATGCCAATGAAAGGATGTATTATAAGTACTAGAAAATTTAGCACCTAAAACACTTCTGCTTTTGAGAAATTGAATAAATAAAAATTTACCGGTGCTCCCGGTAAATTTCAAATATTTCAAATAGCGCCTAAAGCCATTCCATGGTAGCTGCGACCATGAAAATCTCAGAATATGCAGTCAGTTCTGATATACAATTTCCGAACGGGAATAGCAAATCGGACGATTGTAGTCAAGAAAGATTGTTTTAAAGCTAAAGTAATATCAGTCTTGAGAGGGAGCTAAACAACATAAAGAGTTTATTATTTACAATTTCATCACTTTAGACTCGATTTCAACCGGGACAACGATCATTGAACATTGTAAAATCGCATATGCTTCCAATATGTTCATTTGAACCAAATTCATGACCCCATACCAAAACTTTGTATTACCTTTAAGGTCTTAAAGTTTAACATGGTCTTAAAGTGTAACATGGTCTTAAACTAAGTGTAACACGGTGCCTAAGCTTCTGAAAAAATAGTCGCTGCGTGTGGACGCACAGTGAGTTGTCATTATATAGCTGCCAGTATGCTGCTCGTTTGAGCTAGCAAGCTGCTATGTTTCGCCGAATTCACGCTATGGTAAAGTGTAACAAAATCAACAATAGAGACCGATAAAAAAGATCATGCCTTACATGAGTAGGTTCATGAGCTATATTTTATCCCATACAAAAAACGTTGCCAATTCAGAGCAATGTTTTTGTATAAAAAGAGAGAGAGAGAGAGAGAGAGATTCAATTGAATAAGGACAAATATTAGCGCGACACATTAGACTACGCCGAAAACTATTAATCGTCGTTCGTTTCAACATGGACCTGTGTTGGGTCCATGGTTTCAGCGGCACATAACCATCACCTGCCACGGAATTATGGAGTGTTGGTTACTGTCCCTCTCAATGTCAATGAGAGATCTGTTTCATCAAGTCATGCACTTTAGTCAAATACCAGTGTACTGCCAGAGGAAAGGGGAAATACAAATGTTTCTGTTTACATCTAGCACCTGTAACTTTCTCTTGATGATGAAAATATGCCGGAAAGTAAGCAAGAAAAGAAAAGGAGAACAATGAGAAAAAATAAAAGAAACAGAATGAAGGAAAGGAAGAAAGAAAGAAAAATTAGATTTAAAAAAAGAAAAGAAAGAAGAAAGAAAAAGTAAAAAGAATGAAATAAAATAAAGAATAAATTAATGGAAGAAATAAAGAAAAGGGGAAAAAAGAAAGTAAGGAAAGGAAAATAAGGAATATAGAAACAGATGAAAATATTTTAAAAGAAATAAATAAATTGAAAGAAAAAGAAAAATAAAGAATTAAAAAATAAAGAAGAATAAACAAATTTAAAGGAGCAAGATAACATTGATACCATGTCTTCAATTCTTTTTCTTTTATCTAAATCTTGTTTTCTTTCCTTTCTCTTTTTCCTCTTCTATCTATTTCTCTCCTCTTACCCCCTCCCCCTCCCCCTCTAATTTTAACATTTCTCTTCATTTTCTTCCTTTTAAAAAAATGGGGGGGGGGACTCGATGGTAATTTCATTATTTGAAGGTTTATAACAATTTCCATGGGTTATATGCACCCACTAAACATAACATGTATCCTAAAATTAAAGCGATTAAAAGCAAATTTTCTTTATGTCCCCAAACCTATCTCGCTACGCTCGCTCGCATTTATAGTTGATATGATTATGTTACCTAATAAAGATATTTTCAGTCTTTTGTGATTAGATTGTGCTTAAAACCCCGTCAGGATTGTTTTTCCTCTTCATAAGATGTAATTTTTCACACTGCGACGTACCTCACAAATCTTAATTTGTTTTTGCTCACACCCTTGCAAATGAATATTCAGATCATCACACTCACCTGCAAAGTACCATGCTTAAACAGTATCTTGGACAATGTAAAGAGAGAAACAAATATGGAAATCATCCCTGATTATGTAATCTCAAAAGTAGGGGTATATACAAATGTTTTAAAAAATTACATTTTTGTTTTCAGGTTTCCCTTTAAAGTGCCCCCTTTTCTCCAGAAAATGCTCCTTTTTTGGTGCCCCCTTTTAATAGGTTCATGTAAAGAACTTTGGAAATGTAAATACCGAAAATACACTCTAAAGAAATAAAACCTAGCGATAGAGAGAGTTTGGTTAATGCTTATTAATGTACTCTTATTACCGACATTATGTCCTGGGATTAATTCTATTACATATTTAGGCAAACAGTGTAAATCGAAATATTGTATAACCGTCAAAGTATTGGATGTTTAATCATTTCCACTGAATCCACTATGTTTCACAAAAAATATGATAATGATTCATTTGTTTTATTTATAGCTCCCCGTAAGAAAAAAAAGGCATGAAAAACATTTAAAAGGGGAATTTTTCACTTAACTGCAAACCTGCCAATTTAGGCAAACAGTGTAAATCGAAATATTGTATAACCGTCAAAGTATTGGATGTTCAATCCTTTCCACTGAATCCACTATGTTTCACAAATAATATGATAATGATTCATTTGTTTTACTTAAGCTCCTCCCCTCAGTAAGAAAACAAAAAGACATTAAATACGTTTAAAAGGGAAAATTTTCACTGATACACTGAAAACCTGCCATAATGAAATCATTATTTATCAGCATTGATAACAAACAGGAGCGAGATGAGAAAGAATGAACGCCATGGCGACCAGAAGTGCAATGAAACGTGCACGACATACACGTATCATCATATTATCTGTTCAATGACCATGGCATGAACACCCGCCATTAGTATAATTGTTGAAAACCGAATTTAATTCTACTATGATTAGGATAAGTAGGTGATCATAAACTGATGAATGCAGTTTTGAGAAATAGCAAGTAAATAATAATGTAGGAATATATGTATCAATTATTCAAAAACAATTTCCGCCATTCGAGGCCAATATGTAATGCTAAAATGCAACCCCAAAAAGAGAGGAAGAAAAATAGAAAGTAAATGGCCTCCATAGACATAGTTTACGACGTCACTATATCATTACAAAAATAATTAAAACATGACAATAATGAAGCTCGATCATCTGAAAGCTAATACTAATATCAAATATCAATTTTTTCATTCATGAATAGACATGCAATTGAAGTGAGAAAAAAGAAAGAAAGAAGAAAATGGCCTCCAATAAGAGGAAGACGCACGAGAAGAAGAAGAAGAAGAAGAAGAAGAAGAAGAAGAAGAAGAAGAAGAAGAAGAAGAAGAAGAAGAAGAAGAAGAAAGAAGACCAATATACAAATTAGTTTCACAAATATCAATTCAACTTCTTTTCATTGATTTTCTTGGATTATACGTGTTTTACGTGGTCAAACATCACCTCCCTGTAGATGTGCCCGAGGAGAGGGTAGGGTAATAAGGCATATATGAGCTAGTGTTGTATATCGAATATCCTCCAATAAGAGGAAGACGCACGAGAAGAAGAAGAAGAAGAAGAAGAAGAAGAAGAAGAAGAAGAAGAAGAAGAAGAAGAAGAAGAAGAAAGAAGACCAATATACAAATTAGTTTCACAAATATCAATTCAACTTCTTTTCATTGATTTTCTTGGATTATACGTGTTTTACGTGGTCAAACATCACCTCCCTGTAGATGTGCCCGAGGAGAGGGTAGGGTAATAAGGCATATATGAGCTAGTGTTGTATATCGAATATCCGTGAGATAAAGGATGAAATATTTTTAAAGCATTTCCTGAAGTTTTATTTTCAAAGCTCCAGGAAGCTGAAGGTACATCAGTAGCGTTATCTCTAGATGTGTTCTGGATTAATTAGCTTGGTGATTTTACAAGCCCATTCAAGCAGTATAATAAAAAGACTTGGTATCAACGGTTATTAATTTTATTGTATAATGTTGATTACTGGTATGTTAAAATTCCAACAAGTTTCCCACTTTATGTGATATACAACAATATAGTGTAAGAAGATTTGATTTAAACCTGTATTGCATTTTTTTTTTTTAATTAGGTTAAATTATTTTTTTTTTTCTTCATCAGTATCGGAAATGCCTGTATGTATGCCTTATAGGAATGGGCCTTAATGCTTGTTTTTGTTTTTGTTTTGTTGCGGGAGGAAGGGGTAAGGTATATGGTAAATGTGTATGTACTGGTAATCCTAGCCTCATTATTTTTCTTTTGTATTGACTTGGTACGAGCACCATAGAAAATATGTTCCCCAAAAACAATAGTGTCGTAACAGAGTATTGTGATGGATAAGTGAGTATCTTATACCATGGTCAGATCTAACTGTACAATTCTCTGCGTCTGGTCCATGGCAGATTTTGCAGAATACCCCTATAGTGATATTACAGGCCTTTATATGCTCGGCATTGGTCAAAACCTTATGACACTTAAAAATATAACTTTTCGAATTTAAACATTAGCATTTTTTGGCAAATGAGTGATTGATTGGTTGTTTTTATTCATATTCAATGCAAAAAAATGTAAAGCGCTTAGAAACTCGGACTTGCCGATGTGTTAAGCGCTATATAAGCACAATTATTATTATTATTATTATTATTATTGAAAAATAACAAAGCATAATACATTTAACAAACATTGACATATCTTAAGGTAATACATGTATGGAAATAAGTAATTGTACATCATAGTAATTAATAACATGAAAGAATGTTCTGTAAATGTTCAAGATAGCTTTCATTTCTACTTTGCTGTTGCTTACAGTGAAATGAACTTAAAATGTATGAGTCACACCTAGAAAAAGAGAGAATCTATTGTCACAGTGATGGTTGTGCATTGTGTTTTGAAACCAAATAATGCTATGCGGTTGGAAGAAGGTTCGCAAAGAGGAACTTTTTCCTAACGAAAGTTTGTTTTGCTTGCCTATGGGTTCATGGTTGTATATTCGATGAACTTCTAATGGCTTCCTGTAAAGAACTTTGGAAATTTAAATACTGAAATACATTCTAAAGAAATACAACCTAGCGATAGAGAGAGTTTGGTTAATGCTTATTAATGTACTCTTATTACCGACATTATGTCCTGGGATTAATTCTAATACATATTTAGGCAAACAGTGTAGATCGAAATATTGTATAGCCGTCAAAGTATTGGATGTTTAATCATTTCCACTGAATCCACTATGTTTCACAAAAAATATGATAATGATTCATTTGTTTTATTTATAGCTCCCCCCCCCCCGTAAGAAAATAAAAAAGGCATGAAAAACATTTAAAAGGGGAATTTTTCACTTAACTGCAAACCTGCCAATTTAGGCAAACAGTGTAAATCGAAATATTGTATAACCGTCAAAGAATTGGATGTTTAATCATTTCCACTGAATCCACTATGTTTCACAAATAATATGATAATGATTCATTTGTTTTACTTAAACGGTTCTAGGACACCGACCCTTGGACATCCACCCCGGATAACCACCCCGGACAACTACACCCTAGGACAACTACCCTTAATATGATTAACTACTTATCCTAATTATAGTAGAATTAAATTCGGTTTTCAACAATTATACTAATAGCGGTGTTCATTCCATGGTCATCGAACGGATAATGATGATACGTGTATGTCCTTTACGCAGACCAAAATTGCCATCGTGTGCATGAACACGGCTATAAATATTAACATGAGTGATTATGAAACGAACATATCCTTTGAAGAACCGATGACAATCTTCAACCATTCAAATGCAATTATTCAGAGAACCACCTTGTATTTTGTACAATTATTCATTTGCATTTATGCATGAGATGTGTCATAAGCCGTGTTTTACAGTACTACAATAAGTGACAAAATGAAAACGTATCGAAATCAGAACATCCTCTGAACATGACATATTCTCTACCCAAACCAAGATTGTGTTATCAGTGGCGGATCCGGGGGCACAGGGGGCACGTGCCCCCCAAAAAAAAAGAAAAGGAGAAAAGGGAGGGGAAAGAAAAAGGAGAGGAAAAAGAAAAAAAGGGAAGAGAGAAAGAAGAAGAAAAGAGGGAGGAAAGAAAAGGGGAGAGGAGAAAAGGAGGGGAAAGGGGAAGAGAGAGGAGAGAAAAGGCGGAAAAAGAAGAAAGGCGGAAAGACGGAGGAGAGAAAAGGGGGAAAAGGAGAATAATGAAAAGGGAAAAGAAAGAAAGGGGGATGATATTATAAGGGGTAAGGGGCGGGGGGGCATGCAATTTTAAGTCGAACATGACTAATACCAAAGATTTTATCTCCTTTATAACTTATAACTTATAACTTAGTCTGAAATTAAGTTTCCGATATACCTATTCTAAGTGCTCTTTCAGCATGCAGATTGTCCCCGCCATTAATCCTGCCACAGTTGCTGGTTTCATTGTCATATTATTTTCTGTCATCCCTGTGGCCGCGAAGAGCCTACCACAAAGTTTCTATCCGTTTCGCAAGCACTTTTTTTCCATCGCCTACATGTAATGCTTATTGCTTCCAGTTTGCAAAAGATCCAAGTGGCGGATCTATGGGGGATGGGGGAGGGGTTATGTGAAAATGTGATGTGAATAGAAAAACGCCATCATGTGTCCAGACCCACATAGTATCCGCATCGTCATCGGGTCAAACCCCCCTTAAACTGTTACTTGATTTAAAAAGACGTTATCATGCACTGTTTTTATGGTCTCCATTGTGTTAGTAGATGCCAGGAAAATATCACTTACGGGGGTTCAAAATAGCCCAAAAAAAATCGCCTCGCCGCTACGCGGCTCGGAATTCGCGGCTCGTGGACGATGCTCCGCATCGTCATTGGGTCGAACCCCCCTTAAACTGTTACTTGATTTAAAAAGACGTTATCATGCACTGCTTTTTATGGTCTCCATTGTGTTAGTATATATGCCAGGAAAACATCACTTACGGGGGTTCAAAATAGCACCCCAAAAATCGCCTCGCGGCTCGTGGACAATGCTCTGCATCGTCTTTGGGTCAACCCCCCTTAAACTGTTACTTGATTTAAAAAGACGTTATCATGCACTGCTTTTTATGGTCTCCATTGTGTTAGTAGATGCCAGGAAAACATCACTTACGGGGGTTCAAAATAGCCCCAAAATCGCCTCGCCGCTACGCGGCTCGGAATTCGCGGCTCGTGGACGATGCTCCGCATCGTCATTGGGTCGAACCCCCCTTAAACTGTTACTTGATTTAAAAAGACGTTATCATGCACTGCTTTTTATGGTCTCCATTGTGTCAGTAGATGCCAGGAAAACATCACTTACGGGGTTCAAAATAGCAACAACAAAATCGCCTCGCCGCTTCGCGGCTCGTGGACGATGCTCCGTGTCGTCATTGGGTCAACCCCCCCCCCCTCCCTTAGCAAAAAGCTAGATCCCATCATCCGCCCCTGGATCCCTACTCTTTGTAGGCGGGTAGGAAAAAGCAATTTTACGTCATATTACTCCAGGAAGTGCACCTAATGTGGTTCTAAAATTACAAATGCTTCCTACTCAGGGAGGGGGTTCTGACCCCCTCCCAGACCCACCATATGGAAACGTTTACTTGGATTTGTCTCATAAAAGAAGTTGACCACAACACACAGCGTTGAGTGCAGGGTCACAGGCACAGAACTGTAAAATACGTAGAGCGCTCATCCCGATTCTATGGTGGCTCCTAAGGGACACGCAAACGCAAAAATTTGACGTATACGTATGCAACAAATTTTTCGTTTTTTACGTCCAAGACGTGAAAATCAAAAAAATTGACGTATACCTATGCAACCAATTTCTTGTCTTTTACGTCCAAGACGTGAAAATCAAAAAAAATGACGTATACCTATGCAACCGATTTCTGGTCTTTTGTGAAAATCAAAAAAATTGACGTAAACCTATGCAACCGATTTCTGGTCTTTTACGTCGAAGACGTGAAAATAAAAAAATCTGCGTCCAATTTTCACGTCTGCGTGTCCCTTTTGGTAGACGCAGACGTGAATATTGGACGCAGATTTTTCAGCCAAAAAAAAATCTGCGTTCAACATTCACGTCTGCGTGTCCCTTTCGGGAGGCGCAGACGTGAATATTTGACGCAGATTTTCCAGCCGATTTTCACGTCTGCGTGTCCCTTCAGGGCCATTGAGTACAGAAAAATGAAAAAATTACCAAACAAAGGTATACGTCAATTTTTTTGATTTTCACGTCTTGGACGTAAAAGACAAGAAATTTGTTGCATAGGTATACGTCAATTTTTTGATTTTCACGTCTTGGACGTAAAAGACAAGAAATTGGTTGCATAGGTATACGTCAATTTTTTGATTTTCACGTCTTGGACGTAAAAGACAAGAAATTGGTTGCATAGGTATACGTCAATTTTTTGATTTTCACGTCTTGGACGTAAAGACAAGAAATTTGTTGCATAGGTATACGTCAATTTTTTTGATTTTCACGTATTGGACGTAAAAAACGAAAAATTTGTTGCATACGTATACGTCAAATTTTTGCGTTTGCGTGTCCCTTAGGAGCCACCATACGATTCACAATGCACAGACCTACGTGTAGCCGTTGAACGTGCTGGGAGATACGCTCGAGTGCACACGCCGCCATTTTGCTTAGTCCTCGATCTTTTCAGCTCACTAATTTCAAGAATTCCAGTCTGGCCTGTCGTTGAGAAAAAGCGGCGAACACAAAAGAGGACCAACAAAGATGGCAGATATCACCTTATCACCTACGAGCGCTGGCCACATTTTTTCGAACCACTATGAGCCTTCTACGTATATTTACAGTTCTGTGGTCACGGGCCACTGGCTTCATCGGGAAGGAAGTTCCATTATGTGAATGAGTAAATTCCGACGAAAATATACATCCAATCAAAACAAATTGAATACCAGAAGAAAGCTAACGATTAGTATATTCATTAGCCGCTTGCCCAAAACCCGCTTGACCACAGTGGAACGAGTGAGAGCTTGCGAGAGCGGCCAAAGTGTGATTGAAACTCGCTTTTTGCTCTTCTCCTACGCAAAAAGAGACGACATTGTGCTGGATAAATATTTTTTTCCGACAAAAGTACAGAAAAATTGCATATTGTCTTTTTATATTATACTTTTTGAAATGTTGCCCGAGCGACTCCCGGGCACCCCAATGCTGGAAAGAAACGCACATTTTAGAAAACTTCACATTTTCATGGAAAAATGCTTATTTGGTCTATGCACGCAAGTCAGATTGAGCGGATGATACAACGTTTCCATATGCCCCGCTTGATCGCTCCGCTCCCTCGCCGCTGACGCCTCGCTCCATCGTTTTTCATATATTTCACCCCATGCGATTTTGTGCCCCCCCCCCCGGTAAGAAATTCCTGGATCCGCCACTGGTTATATACTCGGTTTATCGAGTGTAAGGAAATTAAGTTCAAATCCTTAACAACCAAGATCCACTGTCCATTTTCCATGTCATATATTCAGGTTTTGCTGAAAGGTCCCCGAACAAGCTATGACACATTTTATGCATGAATGCCAATGTCAATTGTACAGGGTGATTCTATGAATAATTGCATTTGAATGGTTAAAGATTATGTAATAATGAACATCAACAGCAGAAAACATTACACAAATCATTTCCATTTGAACGGGTATTATAGAGGAAGATTCAAAAGTGATCTTCACATTATTTTGTTGAATTCCATTGAAGTTTCTTTGAAAGATATCGACTGATGATGTGGGTTGAGCTGACTGACCTGTTTATCTTAGAACAGAGAGGCATACAAGTTTAGCTAATAATATATATTTATAACTTTTCAAATTTATCTTTCAGGAGATCCTTCGATCCTATTCAATATACATAAATCCACCTGTGTGGGTAGAAGAATGCATAGAATGTCACGCACACCTAATTATACAAGGATTTACTTCTTTAAACAAAAAAACATAATCGTCATGCATTTTTCATTATCCAAAAATAATGTCCTCCCACAATATAATAGCGTTTGACTGATTTGTATAATCTATGATATTTCTTTATTCAGAGCATATGAATTTATTTTATCCTCACCGGAATAATTATGTTCAGTCACAACAAGCGTGCTTCTCAGCCCACGGTATAACTATATACATGTATTTTCTTGCGATGCGATGGATTATTCGCCTCCACTTTCTCTTCATTCCTTTTATCTTACTTGTATTTCCTCTTCTTTCATTTGCTTTCCGATATCATGAAAACCAGGGGAAAGGGTATATAGGAGGATTATAGTCATAATTATGTTCTTGTGTAACGCATAATAAGTACCCAATCATTCAACGCTAAATAACATGCCTGTACTATAATTTAAAAATGTAAGCTATTAGAGCAAATTAAATGAAATTCTTATATTTTACATTTTCTCAGCAGATTCCTTCTCTTCCTCTCTCCTCTCGTTGTAGTCTTCCCCAGTTTGTTCCTTTTCATTTCACATTTTCTCTCTTTACTTTATAATTGGAAATTTGTCTAACTTTATTATCAATTTGAAGTGCAATCTGATTTAAGGCGAGCGGGTTTAAGTAAAACCCTTTTAATGCTTAAAATGTTAACATCGTATAAATAATGAGCATCAACAGCAAAAAGCATTACAAAATTATTGAATTAACCTACATAACAACAAACTGACAAAGTAAACAAAAACCAACAACGAAACCCAATTAGTTCAAATAATTTACAAGACTGGAAAGAACTAGAAGGAGAAAAAATGATGAGCTTGAACAAGTGTGCGTCACAAAAATAAGTGTTTTTGATTGGATGCCGACGCCTTTAAATGGTTAACTCTCGCAGGTACGGTGACTTTTCCGCACTGCCTGTGCCAATGTTGGGGAGTTAGCTCAACGATTTCACTCTGATTTGTTGTCTGCAAGAAACAGAACCAATGAGAGGTATAATGGGTTTATTTCTTGTATTCATCGGGATAATGTTACGAAGTGGTAAGTACATGTCTAAATTTGCTTTTGCAGATTTTTTTTGTTTTTTGTTTTTTGTTTGTAAGTACGTTTAAGGTCACATTTTCGCGAGGGGCTAGCGCCTCTAACCAGAAGTCAACCGTGCTGCTTTAAAATTTATTGTTTCATTATCAAAACACACTAGAAAATATAATTATGATATATTCAGGCCCGTAGCTGCCCGAATATGACGATATTCGATCGGGCACCCCGTGGCCCGAATTCAACCCCTCTCTAAATCTTACGAGCCAGCGGAGCTATAGTAAATACATCATACTCTGGCAAAAATGCCAAATCGTCATTTATA
The DNA here is from genome assembly GCA_037976565.1 of Mesocentrotus franciscanus. Lineage (NCBI taxonomy): Eukaryota > Metazoa > Echinodermata > Echinoidea > Camarodonta > Strongylocentrotidae > Mesocentrotus > Mesocentrotus franciscanus. Next base: position 4,529,598 of record CP137685.1, read on the forward strand.
CTGTATAGTAATTATAATAATTAAATGTTCGGCCAACTCACTGTCAAATTTAAGGATATTCGGGCATCGTGCTGTCCGAAACCATCCTGGTTTCTAAATTTTGCGACCCAACAAACCGAGAAAAAATTTAAGACATTTCGTATAAATAGAGAAAATAAGCACTTTATAAGAAGTTTTTTATTATCTATAAAAATTTCATTACGTTATCGAAATACACTTTTAAAAAAAATGATGTAGTCGGGTTCCTTGCTGCCTGAAGCTGAGGATATTCACGACCTTTGTGCCTGAATATGAGACGGTGGTTACCCGAATATCAGAACTTTCAAATATTCGGGGCGGGTGTAAATGCTGCAGCCCTCCTTTCCCGCCTCGTATGCCTAGAGGCATAGGCGAATACGAGGCTGGATGAGATGGGGGAGTGGTAAGGGTGCTGCAACCCCCTTCCGAGAATGATTAATTACCAATATCCGAGCCCCCGCAAATTTATAATTATTTGGATATTACCTCATATTCTGGCAGGAAGGTGGTCTATTTGGATCTTGAATGTCCTAATTGGTTCGTAATCTGGTAATTATATCCTCAATTCAAATCATGATGACCCCCTATTAAACTTTTCTACACAAGGAAAAATATGACAACAAAATCCCATCGGAAATGGTTTTCATAACCCAGCTCATTTCAACGTATGCATTGTAAATCATATCCTTGACAATTTTTTTAGCTTATATAAGTGAAAGATATTTTGAGATAGATGTTATATACCAATTCGATACTGGCAAAAAAAAATCATGGTATTTATTATGTAAAACTGTTTTCTTTTCAGTTTATAGTATCCATAAGTAAAATATTGCAGCCACTATCTACGTTTACAAAATAATTGCAAAGATCAAAATAGAAGATAAAAAACGGATTTTAATCAAATCCTTGCATTAAGGGATGTTATTTAGATGCAAAATGTGTATGTGAGAGTTAGACTTATTCAATAGCTTTGGTTATCTTTGCTTTCCTTTGCAAAATATACCGTCCTTTGGGTGATACTTACTCTTAAATTTTCTCCGTTCGCATCTATTTATGTATTTCTTGATGGATCGAGATTTTACCTGTGTCAAAAAGCCTTTTTCCGTTAGCCAAACTCTTTCCCTCACAAAATATGATCATCATATTTTAATGAAGTCGACTGAAATGTTATTAATATAGGATTTCAATCCCTACAAATCCATGCATTAGGGGATGTTATTTAGATGCAAAATGTGTATGTGAGAGGTTGGTGAGAGGTAGACTTATTCAATAGCTTTGGTTATCTTTGCTTTCTGTTGCAAAATATACCATCCTTTGGGTGATATTTACTCTTAAATTTTCTCCGTTCGCATGTATTCATGTATTTCTTGACGTATCGAGCTTTTCCCTGTATCAAGAAGCCTTTTTTCGTTAGCCAAACTCTTTTCCTCACAAAATCTGAACATCATATTTTAATGAAGTCAACTGAAATGTTATCAATATCGGAAAAGGTTCACTTTATTAAGTTGAAAAACTGAACGAAACCTTAAGTAATTCAGTCTCGACAAATTTTTGTCATGCATTTTCTGTTCCAAATTTCCAATTTTTATGATAGAAAGTTTAGGCGGCGAAAATGTACAGTAAATAATGTCATTCCTTTACCATCCATCGCTGATCTGTTTTTTATGATTTTAATCACTTCATGATTATAATTATGTGATGGACGGAGATAATAGCTATTTTCTGCCACTTTCTTTTCATGACTTTGAAAGGTGTATCATGTAAATGAAAAACTGAAATAAAATAGTAGGTTTGAACGTTAATAGTAGTACCACTAGTGTGTCCAGGGGAGGGGGCCATGGGGTCTGCACCCCCTCTCGTGCTCGGACCCCCCTTCCAAAAAGAAAGAAAGAAATATGAATGCTCCTTAGACATCAACGATTTTAGGACAAAAAGCTGTAGTCAATTCGTGGCTCGGAAGTCTTGATTGTACTTAAACCAGTGCATCCAATATACCTGAGATCAATAGTTACCCTGTCAGAATAAATAGGTTTACAAATATATACATAATAACTGAATGGAGCTCTGAGCCCAAGCTCGCGTGTCTTTGTTAATCGCTTAATGATTCTTCTCGGGAATGCAGACCAACTCGGTGTAATTAAGCCCCTATTAGAATGTCTTTTTTTATTTTACTTAAATATGGTGCTTTCAATAGACTTGAATGTGAAAGACCTTTTGTATTCAATCATGCAAGTTTTCGGGTCGTTTTATATGACAAGTAAATGCCAAGCTATCATTGTTTGCATATTGAAAAGTAGTTTACAGACTGAAGAAGTATGGGATGGGACTGTAGAGAGTAAATAAGACAAGGAAACTAAAATTTAAAAGGTAAAATAGCTCTAACACTGGCATGAAAATGTATTTAAAAATGGGACATAGCTTTGTGGCCAATGCTACCGGCCGCAGGCTATAGCTGACGGCTGATGTCAGCTACCCTTCCATTTTTTGGTCACACCACGGCCATCACTGATTCCTCCGAAGCTCCCCCGATAGACGTAAGCTAGGATCCACCCCAAACTTTGCAACGGCTTTGACCCAATCTAATCATGCCAAAAGACCATTTTCGTAATGTAATCAAATTTAATGCACAACTCTTTGTCAAGTGCCTCGTTACAAATTAATTCATCCACCTGTTCCGAATAATTATATTTCAATAGTCAGAATGCGAATTGCATACATTAAAGCCCAAGTCCACTCCGATTTTCAAAAATTATAACATGTTGTAAATAAATCAAAGGTTAAAACTGCCAAATATCACGGGCGTACTTCAATCAGGTGATTTTTAAGAGCGATTTTTGTTTCGGGTATTTCGAGCAAAACATTTATATTGCTGTACGGATGTGACGTATGCTCCTCACAACGAAAGTGCCAGCGGTATACATTCTGACAATATGCTATTTTCGTAATGTAACCAAATTTAATGCATACGTCTTTGTGAAGTGCCTCTATACAAACTATTTCATTCACCTAATAAGAATAATAGTGTTTCATTATTCTTATCAGGTGAACGAAATAGTTTGTATCGAGGCACTTCACAAAGACGTATGCATTAAATTTGGTTACATTACGAATCTGTGTTGTGAGGACCCTACGTCACAACCGACTCGATCATTAACTTGTTTTTTGCTCATTAAAAAAAATTATTAAAAATAAATCTGAGCACCATTTTCTAAAACCAAGTTATATTTGGGCTTTTTAGATTTTTGTCTATCTAATCAGCTCAACTTTTCAGTGGAGTGGACTTGTACTTTAATTGCTAGGTATATAGGACAAACGTTATGGCTTTTCCTACCTAACAACACGTAATGTCTGTAAGCTCCCAAAAAAAAAAAAAAAAAAAATATATATATATATATATATATATATATATATATATATATATATATATTATTATTATTATTAAAAATTTTTTAAAAGATGAATGCTCCTTAGAAACCAGCGATTTGAAAACAATCGAAAAATTGTGAGTCGCACATTGTCCACCCAGACATAATAGGCCGTGTCGTTTAAGAAAAGAGTCTAAACATCCTACTTTTGAAAACCTGCGCGGCACATTGGCCTAGATACCTAATAAGTCCATGATAGCGAAAATATTTAAAGTCCTGGCCCTCTCCCGACCCCCCTCCTCCTCCGGGAGGGGCGATATAGTAAGTTTATATACGGTGAGTTTTGTATTGTATATCACCTAATTTTGAAGCAAAAGTAAAGATATGCGAGGAAAGGCGTTTTCGGGTCTTTAAAACGTAGAAAACTCGGTAGCTTCCCTACGCCGTTAGATGCTGCACTCGTTCTGCTCGCTTCGCTCTACTCGGACCTCAATTTGTTGAAAAAGAGAAATATAAAGAAAGAAAGAATAGTGACTTGCCAGTGTCACAAATGAGGTATTAAAATATGCTCATCTGACCGTAATTTATTGCCCTAAAACCCCTGAGCTTCTTGGGGCTTTGCCCCCTGGACCCCACGCCTATTAGTAACCTGCCTGTGTCACAAATAAGGTATCAAAATATACTCATCTGACCGTAATTAAATGCCTAAAACCCCTGAACTTCCGGGGGCTCTGCCCCCTGGACCCCACCAAGGGCTTTAAGGCGGGCCCCTGGATGCTCATCTGACCATAATTTATTGCCTAAAACCCGTGAGCTTCCGGGGGCTCCGCCCTTTGACCCACGCCGGGGCGTTGGCCCTGGAACCCACACCAATTTACGCTCCACTCCCTTCACTTGCTACGCTCTACCTGATTGTAAATACTTTAGCCCCCCCCCCCTTTTGTTTCTGCCCCCAAACGTTTTTGTTCATTACGCCACTGTCAATCAGCCCACAAGTGGTTTGTGGAAAGTCTTTGTGATGCGTTTTAATATTATCATTTCGTCATAGGGGTGAGGGGTCAGCAAGCATGCTTGACCTTTGGAGATGGACATTACGTAACCACCCTGACGTCACCTGACTACCCTGACAGCTACCCCTACAACACAAACAAAGAATGGCTCATTGAGATCCCTGATGGTGAATTAGTAAGTCAATTTTAGTTCTTCGAAATTTCATAGATATGCAATTTATAAAAACCTGTTCCAGTGGCATATTTCCCGGGCCCATATGATGAAATATCACCTACACATTTGTAAGAGCGTCGCGAGACAATCTTGATACGATGTTGATACGATGTTGGACCAAATTAAGCGGAAAGAAAGGGACTGATTCTCAAATTTCAAATTTTGCGAACCGGAGGTATACATACTTTTTCAACACTGAAAAAAATATTCAAACAAAAATGGGGAGGGGGCCCTGAATAAAATTTTCTCTATTTTGACATACATGTGCAGATCAAGGATTGTCCAGTAGGGGCGACATTTTGAAATTTCGATTTCGGAAATCCCCCACCCCTCCCCTCAAATAGTATCCACATGCTCTCTTTATGCACATAATGCAGTTTAGTTCTAGCAAAAACGTAAATAAACAGCCCCAAAAATATTGAAATATACTACAATGGATCATTCAAAATAAAAAGAGTGAACCATAATTATTAGAATTAGCTGTTTTAAATGATGGATGGTACTAATTTCTCAAAGTTATGTAAATAGGTAAACATTTTTTTGTGGGGATGTAAGAAGTTTTTAGCTTCACAAGAAGGCACTGATTATAACACGATCGCAAAAACTTTCAAAATTCAATCTAAAGTAATTTCAATACTTTGTGCATCATCTTCTAAATGTGTGAACATGACAATGACGTATTACATAATCGTTACATGATTCCTATAAGCTTTACAATAGGTTATTAAAATAGCTCTTGAGTCGATTCTCGAAAGTCTTTGCGATCCCGTTCGATTAACCACTTTGACGACTCGACAGGTCTTCGTACGCGTGAATGATCTCGACATCGAACATCCTTGGGATACACTCTTCATCACTCACCGAGCCGTGAACGGAACCAATACCAGAATCGATTTGAAAAGTGGCAATGTGACGTCACTAGTCCTTCCACCGGGCGAGGTGACTGTTCAATTATGTAGTGATGACATTGAACACTATCGAGGATTCGCCATGGAGTTCAGACTATGTGATGCCAATGGTATGGTATACAGAGACGTTTAAAAAGTGTAATTGTCTTTGCTTGGTATAATTGAAATAAAAAGAACAAGAACAACTAGAAGAAAAAAAGTGTTTACATTCATAGGCGCAATGGCTCAGTGGTAGACAGAGCAGTGGTTTCCTAACCGGGAGGTTCTGGGTTCGCACCGAGCCGATGCGCTAGTTTGGTAAGGAATTGATCCTCATTACCTAGTCCCTCGGAGAGGACCTAAAGCCGTCGGTCCCCTGGTTTCTCAAGTACAAGCATGCACATGTTTTCTTAGCAAGCAGTTAAAACAAACAACAAACAACGACGACACCAGTAATAACAAGCTAACAACTGTCACAATCACGTCTCGTTTAAGCATGACAAAAAGTTAGATTACCAAATAATGTCATATTTACAATATTAAAACAAAAAAACGAAGGTGCCTTTATGCTTTATTAAGAATTTAGAATTAATACTGAAATGTTTCAATATCTTAATTCGATAACTGTCAAATTACTGAAATAACGGGTAAGAAATTGACAGCGAAATTATTAAATCTATTTTGTTTGGTGGAACAAATGACATTTATATCATTTCGATTTCAATGAATGTCACCTAAGTATATAAATCTCCCTTTTCCCAAAAATTCATACCTACCTCAATGTATGTATTCGATTTCTTTTAAACTTACACAAATCTGCTTCTCTGATTTCTGTGTGATAGAGTAACTTGCTATAAAGGTATGATTTTTTTTTAATTGACCCCTTTTCTCTTCATTTGATATGTTTCCATCGACACAAAGGTACATCCAGTGGCATGCTGGCAGGCGATGATTTCATGTGTTCTTCTGGCATTCAATGGATATCATCTCTAGCACGATGTGATCATATCATCGACTGTTATGATTTTTCGGACGAGATAGGATGTGAGGGTAAGCATCGTAGAATTCGAGGCTGGGTGGGGCGCAAGGGCACGTGCACCCCTCATGAAATGACGAAGGAGACAGGGAGGGAGAGGGGAGGCAACCGTCCCCTTACCATGAGCTCACGAGATGGCCTTTTGTTTTCCTTTCGCATTTCACCCAACTTCAACCACCACAATTGTATTGCCCCCAAAGACACTATCTTAAAGAGCCCTCCTAAGATGGCTGGACCCAAACATTACCCCATTGTATACAATCCTACTCCCTCTTCGTTTTACTCCCCAGCTGACAGACTCATGTATAGATGCATTAAAGGAAATATCCGTATATCCTTTGAGGTTTTTATATCATGTCATATTTTAAAATCATTCATGAGGTCTTATGCCTCCTTCCCTGTCTTCATTAACCACCTTTGAACTATACTCTTAATACTTTGCACAAATTCGAATCATGTGTAGAATATGGGGAGGCTGAAAGTAATAGAATATTATTTCGACACTGATTATTGAAAAAGATGTCATTTTACCAGGATGCACGGCTGCAGCGGAGTACTATAAATGTCAAGACACGGATATCTTTTAGCACTGCGATTCCAATGCGATGGTTCTCACGACTGTCCTGCGGGAGACGACGAATTGGATTGTGGTAAGTGCTCCTTTTCAGCTCGTGTTCATTATTAAGTCCGAATGAACAAGCAAAATGATGTAACAAAAACATTTCATGTTTTAAAAGTCGAACCGTTACAGAAATTGTGTGGCAAAATTCCTTTACTGAATGTAATGTGGCTATGTGCTTCCATGCAAAAAAAATGATATACATGTAAGAAGAAGAAACGTGCTAAGGATTGGAGAAAAAAATAATTCATACGTGATTATTACCGAATATCGCAATATTATACTATTTATTTAAAAGAGAAAATCAAGCAGCAAATAAATTCCCCCTTTCTTTACTATCGGTTCGTGTTTCCCCTCTGTGAAGTTGAGCGTCAATTAATTGTAAATGTGTGGATAGTCGTGCGCCTAGAGCATTTAATTTTTAAGTGGATTTGGCGCCTTATAAATCTTATTATTATTACCATTATTAAAAATGAAATTGCTATTCTACTACAATTGGTAGTTATTTGTCGGGATGATTCTTACGTATAGCCTTATAGGTCAATGCAATTAAGGCATAGTTATGCCTTTATTGATATCATTTATATATTGAATTGAATTGAATTTATTTTCTTCTGCAACATACAAATCAAATTACATTTCAGCGATACAACGTACACAAAATATAACATTCTTTTGAACATGTACACGAAAAATAATAGAAATGTTGACATTAAAACTAAATGTAACTGATAACACACTATCATGAATTATTCATTAAGACATCTGCAGAAGAAGGGCTATCACTGTAAGCACTTGCTTGATAGCGTGATAGCCCGGGATGGGGAGACGGGGTGGGGGAGTGTTGGATGATAAAATATCAAAATAAAAATTGGTGATGGTGATGAAAAGGAAAAATGAAAATATGTTTATGTAAATATGTCTGACATAGAAAACTTATATAATTATAATAATATTATATAATTGATCGAGAACATTGGATATCCTAGGAAAAAAAAGAGATGGGTCTATAATTGCTTAGTTCATGTAGATTGTCTTTTTATACACCGGATTTACCTTAGCAACTTTTAGAGAGTTAGGACGCTCGCCAGATGATATTAAAGATTAAAGATGAGGGTTAGAAAAGAAGCAATTACATGTATAATATGTTTTAAGGAACGATACTTATTCTGTCGTGACCTTGTGCTTTACTACCATTAAGGTTCTTTGTTACATTGATTATTTCATTGGGGTTAGTAGGGTTGAACAACGGTGATGAAGGTGTCAGCTCAGGAAGAAAGCTAGAAAAATCTACGCCACTATTATTCAGTTTATTTGCAAGATTAGGACCTATATTACCAACAAAAAAAGTTTAAAAGTATAAGCTACATCATTATTATCAACAATGGTATCGTTCATTACGAAATTTTCATTTGGTAAATGTAATATAATTCCCCAAGTTAATTTAATGTTAGATTTTACTTTATTTGATTGTTCCGATAATGCATTTTACGGGAAGTTCGAATAAAGTCAGTTAAAAAAGTCTTTTAGTCTAAAAGTACCTTGTAGAAAGGTGTGACATACATACGTCATGAAAGAATATGGATACGAAAAAGATCCTTTAAAACTCAGTCGAAAGTAGAATTGAACATAATGTGAAATTAGCTAGACAATTTTAATCAACTTAATGATAATTTCATTACCATGTTGTATTGCCAATAGAAATCATGTTTTGATTATGTAATAACTCATTATAATGTTCGCAAATTTCAGGTGACGCACAAGGCTATATGAAAATCGGCTCATGATGACATTTTAAGTATTTGCGATGGTGCTCAGAGCGATTAGACTGGCTTTTACACACAACCACGGTGACATAATTTAAATCTGTCCAGTTATTAATTTCGATTCACTGAAATTTGAATTTTGATGTCATTTTTTTGCTTGTAATTCTGTGATATCCAGAGAAAGTCAGATGTCCAGCTGGTACCGTGTGTGGTAATATGTATTACACGCATCTGGAATTAGACATGCCTGTGAAACCTTCATGTAATACAGACGAAGGAGACAGCTGGCTACCTTTCTCAACAAATGGAACAGGCGGCTGGACTCCAGACTATCAACGAAGAGGCGCTAGAAAGACTATTATTATGTCAGTATACACTATACACTATTATTAATAACGATAAAAACAACTGTTACAACAACAAGAAGAAAAATAATAATAATAATAATAATAATAATGATAATAATAATAATAATAATAATAATAATAATAATAATAATAATGATAATAATGATAATAATGATAACAATGATAATAATGATAATAATGACGACATTGATGATTATAATAATGATAGGGAAAATGATAACAATATATAATAATTATAATAACAGTAATAATAATAATAATAATAATAATAATAATAATAATAATAATAATAATAATTATATAGTGGCTCAAAATTTGCAATTGGTTATCATGTACTCATGCAGGATAACTACTTGGACCAATAAACAGAAATAATCTACCAAAAACGTGCTGAAAATCAAAAGCAGGACAAATTTTCTTTAGCAATTGTTCAACTCTTACAGTTTCTAGTAAATCTTTTGTTCGATTTTATATCATAATTTATTAGTTTCTCTTTCCCAGATACCTGAAGGGGGAACCTGTTCGGACACTCATTCCTAATGCGTTTCAAGGATTTGACAATCTGTACCTCCTGTACGTATTCTTCTTCAATTGACCATCTCCTTCAAAAGTAGAAATGCCCATAGTACATTATTGCAATTCATTCACGAAGATGTTTGAATCATAGAACGAAATTCAAGTTTCAAGTTTCAAGTTTTTATTTATCTTTCTTTCATAACACACTTTACAAATATGACATGAATATAACAAGTTAACAGAATATGGTGTTACAATAGAAAGATGAGGTGACCTTGGTTGAAAGCAAGGCTTGTGGATTTAAGGTCCCTCATGAGTAGCTTATGAGTATGTCCTAAGAGAACAAACTCGTCAGATAAGAATAATGCATACATTTAAATGCTGACAAACTAAACTAACTAAACAACTGAGAAAATATAAACATAAATAAGTATAATAAAATCTACTAACTACTAAATAATGGCTATAAACAAGAGAAACAGGAAAATACTACGAGCAACAGGAATGAAACACAGACAAAAACGAAACAAGACAGACAGATGAATAAATGTGAGAAACAGGAGTAGAATTATGCTGACCTATATAGTAAATAATTTTCTTAAATATTGATCACAACTTTAAATCTAGACGATATCGATTCAAATAAAATAACTTCAGTTTGCGCTTAAATACATAAATACTGACCGATTGCGCTATTCTTGGTTCAAGGGAATTCCAAAACCTAGGTCCAGTGGACCCCAAAGTAGTAAGGGCAAATTGCGTTCTAACAAGAGGTAAGTGATATGCTTGCGCCTGACGTGTGGAATAACTATGAACTTGGTTATTTTTCTTAAATATTCTAGCCAAGGCTACTGGCAGTAGACCTGCATTCAATTCATACATTAGAGCTCCTAGTTGTAAATGATAAATATCTTCAACTTTCAAAACACTACTATTATAGAAAAGAACATCTGTATGCGCAAGATAGTGAGTATTACAAACAATTCGTATTACTCTTTTCTGTACCAGTAGTAATTTATCCATTTGAGATTTGAACGAGTTGCCCCAAGCTAGCACACCATAGTGCAAATATGGCAAAATTAAAGTTGCGTACAACATACGTAAAATATTCAGTGGGAACACAGATTTCAATTTATAGATTACACCAGTATTTCTTGACAATAATTTACAAAGTTTACTAATATGGTACTTCCAATTTAAATGTTCATCAATATGCAAGCCAAGAAATTTAAATGTAGATACTCTTTCAATCTCAACACCATTGAACATTACATTTCCAGGCAATATACTCAGGGAATTACTAAAGAGCATATAATTAGTTTTTTAAGATTTAAAGACAACTTGTTTGCATGAATCCACAAAGTCACATTAGTCAACTCAGAGTTTACAGTCTGCAAAAGAGTTTGTGGATTTCTGTGAGAGAAAAATACACTCGAGTCATCTGCAAATAAAATGAATGATAACATTTTTGCGGAAAGTTGAAAATCGTTAATATACACAATAAACAAAAGCGGGCCTAGAAGGGATCCCTGTGGGACCCCACAAGTGACGTCCCGCAAATCTGAATCAATTCCATTTAAAGTAACAAACTGTTTCCTATTTGTTAAGTAGCTTCTAAACCAATCTAATGCTATTCCCTTACACCATAATGGCACAGTTTATCTATTAAAATATAATGATTTACAGTATCAAATGCTTTAGAGTAGTCTAAGAAGACACCAACTGTATGCATGCGTGCATCTAAGGCACTGGATATCTTATCCACCAAATGTAGAATAGCATGAGTGGTAGTGTGTTTTTCACAGAAACCAAACTGAAAATTAGACAAAATGTTAGCATTCATCATAAATTTTATCGTCCGAGTATACATTAGCTTCTCAAGAATTTTAGAAAAGGAATTCAACAAAGAAATAGGACGATAATTATTCAAGATAAGGGCATCACCCTTTTTAAAAATGGGCACAACCTTTGCAATTTTCATTTTCATGGGTACAACACCAGTGGCCATTGATAGATTAAATATATGTACGAGGGTTGTACAATACCAACAATTACACTTTTTATCAACTCATTTGTTATAAAGTCACAACCTGGACTTTTCTTATTCTTTAAAGAATGTACAATATCAAATAAAACCTTTATCAATTCTCTGAAGACATATCTCTTTACCACTTCATAAATAATCAGAATCATGAACTCAGTGCATTTTCTTTTCTTTTTCTTTTCTTTTCTTAAAGTGCATAGAGACATGTGCCTGTGTGTTATGCGCTATATAAAAATGTTTAATTATTATTATTATTATTATTATTATTAAATTACTTCCTGGAAGAGAAATACATTTCCTTCAGTTTCACTCGATAACCAAGTTACATACGGTCGATCTAAACTGAGTAAGCCAGTATGTTGTTATTTTTGTATGTGATGGGAGATGGGTTTATGTAATTATGTTATTATTATTTCGTGTATCAACCATAGCTAATTAAAACGGACAACTGTTTAAAAATGACATCAGTTGTGGGTTTTCAATATCAGTGAGGGGACATTGGGGTTCTCCTACAGCACACTCATTCAAAACTTAATAAGAATCCATTAAGTTCTTTTCGGTAAATGGAGTCTGTCGGTATCATTCTTAAATTCTCTTTGAATTGAGTCTGCCGTCCTTCTTTTCTTTGTTTCTGACAGTGATATTTCTACTGTTTATCATTTATCTGTATTTTTAGTGATCTATCTTCAAACATGATAAGTCATCTGCCAGTTGGAGCCTTTGATGGCCTTCCTCGTCTCTATAAGCTGTAAGTCTAATCTGATTTGGTCTCAGCAAAAATACAGGAGTGGTAATCCATTTTTTGTGGCATCATGCCATTCAAATCCACTCTCAACATGATGAAATCCATTCTTGTAAGAGCGAGTCAAACAATTTAAATCAGGGCCGGGTTTCACAAAACTTCAAGAACGAGTTATGATAATTGTTATAAGCTACTGAAATCCTTGCATTTGTTTGGCTATGAGCAGATTTGTCATAGATCTATGGCGGTTGTTATCGATAACAAATTGTATGAAACAGGGCCCTGAACTGGTGGATCATCCGTTTGATGGCGGCGCTCGCAACGTCCCCTATTTAGTGGCTTCATGTTCTGTAAACTCTAACTCGTATTAATCTAGGTGTTGAAGTAAAAAAAAATATATTGGTTTTTAGATAACGACTCTATAGTTACGAATCTTATCATAAACTGAAGCTCATTTTAAATTTACAGCTGAGTAAACTTTATGATACACTGTCTAGGGACAACCTTTTACAGGGATATCGGGGGGGGGGGCGTCGTATCTTGTCCGAAGGTATGGCAAGCAAGCAAATCTTAGAGAATTCTTAGCTATTTGTTTTAGACAGATATTGACTGCTGATGAGATAATCTGAATATCATGACCTCAAGGGAATTTCTTAATTTCATTATTCAACATGATTGTGGTCTATTACATAATGCAAAAAGAATAAATAATAACCCCCACCTCGCTGGCTGACTTTAAGTATTTTGATTGTTAGAGGGTTTGCAGCTTCAAACCCCGCCCCATGCCTGACATGCATATGAAGAAAGAATGAATTGGTAATAAGATACATCATCAATGAAGTGATAGCTACTAGGATTACAATTCTACATATTTTATTGTTTGACAGGGTTCTTGACAATAATTCTCTGACCGTGCTGGAAGAAGGAACGTTTCGTCATTTGTACAATCTTCGTAAACTGTGAGTACGAGATTCCATTACTAAGGGGGTGACACCCAAGTTTTCTGTCAGTATTTTTAGAGGCTTGTCAGCAAATCGAACTCTCACCAACAGTTAACAAAAATGATAACCCTATTTTGGGGCGTTGCTTGTTTGGAAAATTCTCGATTAATTAGTCAGCAATTTCGTCTGATATCCTCCCTTTCCAAATAAAATCCTAGTGACAACTCTAACTGTTTGGATAGTATTGGTAACTGGACAATCAGTGCAATATTATGTAAGCGAAGAACATTTTATGCAACATGAGAGACATTCTTACGTTAAACGTATTCCAATTGTTTTACGAACTAAAGCATTTCGTTTATTGTCACGTGTTTATATAATGCTAATCTGAGTTAAATTTCAATATGACTGAAATTCGGCAAGAATATATTACTTTGTTATAATCCTTACTGGTTTGAAAATACATTCCTTCGATTATGGCCCGTTGGTCCAACAAAAGCTTAAATTAATTTGTTCAAACCATTGCTGAAATTGAAAGGATGAACCGTACAAGGGACAATCATCTCCTTTGTTTAAGATAATGAAACACAGTGGCACTTGATTTTCTTTTTCAGTCATCAGTTGCAGATCTGACAAGTTTCTTTGCAAAATGTATTCTAGTTCTACTCTTAAGATCTGTCATGACCCATCCCCTTATTTCGCTCGTATATTGAAACGAAATGATGATAGAATTCGTAGTTATGGTTTTCATCTATGTCATGATATAACAAAATAAATATATTCATCGCTCTTTTGATGTATGACTAGATACCTGAAATCAATGAGTTGTATCGTCTTGAAGCCGGATGCTTTCGAGATCTCCATAACCTTTATTTTTTGTGAGTATAGTCGGAAAACAGATGAAAAACTAAAACAATTCTACTTGTAATAAATGTCAATTTTTTTTTAAAAACTCACACCCTATAATGCCTCTGTTTCGTGTATGCAATCAGGGTATTAAAATTGGTATATCTTCAGTATGGAAGGTGGGGTGAATGGGATGGGGCAGCGGTGGTAAAATAATGAATAATTTCGAAGTTGCGGGAGCACTCGTCCTCTTTTCGAGTATAATGGAGAACACGTTCTAAATTTTGTCTTAAAAAGATGTACATAAATATATGTTTTATGATAATGATAAAGTGGAATTGCCAGGTATTTTTTTTTGTATTCTTTCTTTTTGTTGATGTTTTGTCAAAGTAATGGACGTGGAGCTGGAATTGCGACGTTGCAATTATTATTATATCTATTACTTAATAACAATTTTTCTAATAATTTACGTGCGATAGAATGCAAACACAAACAAACAAAACAAACAAATATCATCTCCAATGCCTGTGCTATCTTGATGATTTGCCATCATGTAAACAAAACACAAATTAAGCGTAGGATAGTATACATGCAAGTACAAAGTCGTAATGCCATTTTAATGAGCGCATGAATAGTGGGTAAAGCACATTTTTTATTGAGAAAAGGTCTGATGAACATGATGAACTATATTTTGCATTTTCTTCACTCCAGAAACTTAGAAAGTAACAAACTCACTGGAATTCGTCCCGGTACATTCGAAGATGTCGGCAAAACTATACAGCGCTTGTACGTACATATTTTTTTAAATGTTGTACTGTACAATCTTTAAAAAATATTGGATAAGTTTTTACCATGAGAGTATTTATGTGTCTGACCAACAGTGGGCATTTTTTCACCCACCTTGAGTAATATTTTCCTATTTTGAAGTAAATATTCTCTATTTTTAACCTTAGCTAGACAATTATTATTACTCAAGTCGGGTAAAGCGAATGCCAAAAGTCGTTCGGACCCAGTACTTTTTTAGTGTACGAATCTTCAGTGTGTTAAATACATAGATTATTTATAGTGAAACCTGTATACAAAGACCACTCAGAGGAAACATGAAAGACGACCTTTGTAGGCGGGTAAAGTTTACAAATGTTTTGTGTCATACGAGAAAGCAACATACTTATTTTTCTTTTAAATAATGAATTGTATTTCTCTTGTTGCTCTCTCAAAATTTAATAAAATTATTTTCATTCATTTCTCAACTTTGCCCACATTAATTTGATCACCTGTCTAACGAGACTCAAATGGCTTTCCTAATCTGGCTAAACTTCAGAGATAGCACTTGTACAAATGGCCCCCAAATATCCACAGATCTTTTACACACGGAGACATCCCACTTTGTGCATTTTAGAATGATCACTGCCAAAGTGATAGAGGTGCTTCATGAATACCTTTTGTTTGCCCTCTTGAAAGAATAATTCTACCTGTGTATCAAAGAATGTACTGCCGGTACATAAATGAATAATGATTACATAACTTTCATGAGCACGTATCCAGTATTCGTCTTCGTGGGTTTTAAAATGTTTGTGCAAATGACATTTATCTTCCCACGCGCAGATGGTTTATACGAAGTGGCTTATTTACGACCTTTTGTGTAAAACTAATTTCAATATAATAATGTTGGCTTTATTAGAGATCAAAATGATTATATTAGCGTTTCATCTTTATTTAATGAAAGAAAATAAAATGGATTTACTTGGTACTTTGAGATACATTTCGAGTGAATTGAAGTTTTATTTTCTATTTTTCTTTACGCAAATGCAAGGATTTTGGAAGATAATCTGCTCACCTCTGTCAATTCGTCATTGATAGAAGGATTTCAAGAACAATTCGTTATGCTGTAAGTACAATTTTAGTAGTTTATTAGTTGTCGTTGTATAGTGGTCCAATCCCTTGACTCTCAGTACAAGGGTTGAGGGTTCGAATCCCAGCCCGGCACAGACATCCTTTGGACATTTCACCACACATGTACCTGGTAATTGATGGGATAATAATAACTGGAGGGCCCTCAGGAAAAACAGTACTGATGCTGACGATGCTTCCCTTGGTAAACAAAATCATGATGATGATGATTATTATTTTGATCATTTTGTTTAATTATTATTATTATTATTAGTAGTAGTATTATTAGTAGTAGTAGTAGTAGTAGTAGTAGTAGTAGTAGTAGTAGTAGTAGTAGTAGTAAAGTAGTAGTAGTAGTAGTAGTAGTAGTATCATTATCATTATCATTATCATTATTATTAATACCACTATCATCATTATTATCATTTTGATCATTAGTATTTTCGTCGTTGTTGTTTTCAGTATGTTAGTAAAACAACTGTGTTCCCATTATGTGTTTTCATCTTAAAACATTTATTCAGAAACATTTTTCATGAGAAATATCATGGGTGGACTCGAGGGTTCAACATTACAACGGGTCCCTATTGAGGAAAGAGAGAGAGAGAGAGAGAGAGAGAGCAGAGAAAAGGGACACATAATATGTCAAAGGGGTGAAAAGAAAAAAAATGTCAGGAATTATGAGAGTTTCCTCAAATTATATTATCTGGATGAAAGACCCTTACAGACAATCCTGTATCAATCCTTGAAGCAAGTTATAACAATCATATACTACTTACTACTCATTATTATATACAAACCAAATACATTCGTTTTTAAATCTCTCCAGAGTTCTCATCAAGAATCCATTGTATCTCATCGAGCCGGGCACTTTCCGAGGACATCCTCATATTAGAGATGTGTAAATATACAACTTTCTAAAGTTTTCTTTCTATTTGTAAATATATAAGTTATATTTCTCTTTCGGTTTGAAAATACACGAATTTCATTCTCTCTCTCTCTCCTCTTCTCTCTCTCTCTCGTTCTCTCTTTCTCTCTCTCTCTCTCATTCTCTCACTCCGTATAATTAAGTTGTATATCTCTATGTATGTGTGCATATACCAAATTACATTTCTCTTTCTATTTGTAAACATAACTTTCTTGTGTTTTTGTGGTTTTGTGAGTTCCGACCTACTGTCTGCTTCTCTCCATCATTCCCTTTCCTTTTTCTGTGTAGCCCCCTTCCTATGTTTCTCTCTTTCTTCCTCTCCCTCCCCCTCTCTCTCCCCTTTCCTATGTCTCTCTCTCTCTCTCTCTCTCTCTCTCCCTCCCCCTTTCTTATGTCTCTCTCCCTTCCCCTCTCCCTCTCTCCCTCCCTCCTTTCCCCTCTCTCTCCTCTCTCCCCTCTCCCCTCTCCCTCTCCTTCCCCTATCTCTCACTCCCTCCCCCTTTCCCCTCTCATTTTCTTTGTCTCTATCTCCTTTTCATTCTTGCTTGCTTCTCCCTCTGACTAAAGGAATCTTTCTTTGCTATATATCAGGAATGTTAATAGAGGGCTCGTGGACGTGGGTTCATCCGGTGATATTGATTAGGAGAGTTTTGCCACCTCGGTACGAGTTAGAAACAGTATAGCGAATGCTACTTTGTTGGACAAGCACAAAGCAAAATAGACGCCATGTTGTGACCAACTGAAATCAAGTTGGCCTAAAACTCTGTAGTTAGATAGCTCTGGTACTTATAACTTCTCCACAAAGTCTCTTATAACATGTATAAGTAGGCTGCTTTGATGACACCTTACCTTACCTAAATCTGAAATACTATTTTTATTTTCGGGGGAGTGGGGGTGTCGTTATATTCAGCGAGTTTTGAACCTTTAATTAAAAGGATTGAGTGGAAGTTTCGCAATATCGGGCGGAGTATGAGTTGCTATAATAATTACATTCATATGTTTTCTCCCATTTTTCTTGACCAGTCGTGTGATGTCTCGATCATCACACCCTATGCTGCTCTATCCTGAGATCTTTGACGGTCTAGACGGTCTGGAAGTTTTGTAAGTTTTCTAGACAACACGATACCAACTTATTTCACCTGCCCACACCCACATGTACACACTAGCAATTTTTTTCTTATTTTTCTTTTTCCAACTTTTTATTTAGATTCTTTCTGAAAAATAATATATCAGCGTCATAAGCCCCACCCCCTTCCCGGTTGCTATCGACTCAAGCATTCAAGCTTGTAGCTGGCCTCTGCATTTATCTTGATTCTCTGATTTAACTCCGTACTTTCAAATTATCGCTATCATAATAATGTATTTTTATTATATTTCAGTTGTCACATTCTATGTAAATCAATTATATAACACACTATAATTGTTGTTTGAATATTTTGTATTTTATTTTTAAATAAATGCAGAAAAATTTGCAATAAAAAAAATACTTTCTAAAAATCAACCTTTGGCAATTTAGTGGCCTTTCACGTCACCTATTGAAATGTGCATACATTGCAATGACATATTGTGTAACTCGAATATGATTTCTATCGGACATTACAATAGGGTATTGAAATTGCTCCTGAGTTGATTTTTGAAAGTAGTTTGGATTATTTTGGACATATTTTGTTTCCTGGTAGACGTCTTCACCGCATGTAGAAAACTCTCTCCAGTGCGTCCCCCACACAAAAATAGTTAAACGTTGGAAAAAGCCTCTAAAAAATATGAATATTTCAAAATATTTTTGGAGATTTTCTTACCTGTGGATATAGCTTAGCGTCTCTTATATCAAAGTAATGGCACCCCCAAAGTATGGCGATACTTTGTTCTGGCTGGCATCAGCAAGGATGAGAGTCGTGTAAAGGCTTAGAAATGTTCATGTTCTGATAATCACAAGGCAATATATGAAAGATCATGCTTCGTCCCCGGTGTATCCTCACCTATCCCATCAACATGTTATGCTTGAGTGAACAATCAACTACTTTATTTGGTGTTTTGAAGAAATCACTATTTTGTGTTTTTCAAAATTTAAGCTGGTTTGCTAGTACTTTACAAATAACTTTCTTATTAATATTTTGAACAGGCATGTTTATGACCCAAGGCTGTGTTGTCTACTTCCGGGTGGTGTTGAATGCGTCAACCGAGAACCGCCCCATCCCCTTTACCTGCCGTAAGACCTTCCTCCAGAATACCACCATCAAGGTGTTTATGTGGATGCTCGGCCTCAGTGCTCTATTCGGGAACGCCTATGTCATCTTCCGCAGGATGCGAACCAAGACCCAAAGCACTGTTGCTTCGATTCAGTCTATTCTGATCACCAACTTGGCCGTGTCGGATTTTTTGATGGGTGTTTACATGGTGATCCTAGCGGTGATGGACATCTACATTGGAGAATCCTACTTCTGGGAAGGCAGATCAGAGGAATGGCGAAGGAGCAATACCTGTCAGATTGCAGGATTCATCTCCGTCTTGAGCAGTGAGGCATCTGTCTTTTTGATCACCCTCATTTCAGTCGATCGTTTCATCTGCATCTTGTTCCCATTCAGTCAAAGACGTCTAGGTGTTCTCTCTGCACGTGTGTTTGCCGCCCTCATCTGGTCCGTGGCCATCCTGTTGAGTAGCATCTCTATCGTCTTCAGCTATATCAACACCGATGTATACAGCCTCAGTGATGTCTGCGTTGGCCTTCCACTGATCCGCAAGCATATTGGTCTCTACGCCGCAGTTGACACCTACGGTCAATCTCAGTATGGCATATCCGAATTCTCCATCGTCGCCGGAGCTTCGGTGTCGACCTGGCAGTATTCCATTGCTCTCTTTCTTGGTGTAAACCTCATCAGTTTCTTCGTCATTGCCCTCTGTTACATCGCTATCTTCATCAGGGTTCGCCTCAGCGCGCAGGAGGTCGGGCAGAGGTCGAAAGCCGCGGACGAGGTGAAGCTGGCCATCAAGATGTCGCTGATCGTCGGTACGGACTTCTGTTGTTGGATGCCTATCATTATCTTGGGTATCCTGGTTCAGGCAGATCTTGTGAAGGCATCCCCGGATGTTTATGCATGGCTAGTTGTGTTCATACTCCCTATCAACTCATCTCTCAACCCATACCTCTACACCATAATTGACAGAGTTTCGTCTAAATAGAAAGCTCAATTTGGTTTCTCTCTCTCTCTCAAGAGATTAAGTATGAGATATTATGGTTTAGAATACTAATTATATTAGGTTCTGATTTCTGCGGCCCACTATCTTTACTACTGCAAAAAACTAAATAATATTCTGACGTACCTTCATATGAAATTGATATACAATCTGTTTTAGATAATAATTGATATGCTATTTATGATGAACATATTTGATGTATTAAGTTATAAGTAATGTTCAGTGGCGTAATGAGCAAAAACTTTTTTGGGGGCAGAACAAAATCCGCATCACCACCAGGTGGCATAATGGGCAATTGTTTTTAAGGGGTGCGGATATTGACGATAACGGTCAAAATGTGGGCCTACAAACTACCTTTTAGCTGGGGCGTACTGTTTGTTGTTATGTTCATTATTCATGAGGCTAGAGTACTTAGCATATCTACCCACTATAACAAATTACTTGATTGCTTACAGTTATTAATGTTCTTCACACTTTGAGCAATGAGACGATAAGTTAATATCCTATCCATTGTCCAGGGGCTGTGGAGCTTCTTACAAAGTGGGAGGGGGGCACCAACAAAAAGGGTCACCTGACAAAGGGAAACCTCGAAGTGAAAATATGCAATTTTTAGACATTTGGTATATACCCTACATTGTGATTACATTATCAGGGATGATTTCAATGTTTGTCTCTCTTTACATGGTCCAAGATACTACTAACTGAGAGACCAGTTCTGGTCATGCGATTGCATTGTGAAAGAAACGTTGTGGAATCGATCAGAAAAGGTTGATCATCTAGCATATAAGTATTGGTATGTACTGCAAGGTTCTGGAATCATCAAAATGATAAGAAATTTGGCCCAGTCTTGGTAAAGTTACAAGCACTGTACACAGAAAGATGTATATGGGACTACGCGACCACGTGCGCGATATCTATTTGGTCCCAATCGATAAAATAATTTACCAAATATATCAATTAGGAGGTGGTTTCCCGACTTTCCCGGCAAAATTTGTATCATCACGTATTAGTCAAAACATATTCTTTCACATGATTGGTAATGAGAGCTTCCATTTCATTTTTTTGAGAGAGGCGCGTTTCCAAAACTGGTCTTTACCTTTAAGCATCATACTATGCAGTTGGGTGTGATGGTCTGAATATATATATATATATATATACGAGCGAGCAAAAATGTTAAGATTTGTGAGGTCGCAGTGCGAAAAACTACATCTTATAAAGAGGAAGAAAAAAATTCTGATGGGGTTTTAACCACAATCTGATCATGAACGTTATCTGTTTGTCCCACAGGCATTAACTGAATATAGGAAACGTAGCTTTGCCAACTATGGTCCGCTGTTGTATAAAAAACTCCCACTTCCTGTTCAGTCATGCACATCATTACAATTGTTCAAAAAGCAATGCCGTCTTTTTTATGCATTTACGGTAACTCTGTAACCTTTTGTAAACTTTCAAAAGAGCAATAGGCCTACTGCACTCTATTCCTTCTGTAATTATTTTAGTAATTCAATTTTATTTATTTCGTTTTTGTTTTTGTTTTAGGCGTGGTTTTGTTAGTGTAATAATTCAGTATTTTAATTTTTCTCCAAATAAGTGATAGTAAATATTATATGATTCAAATAGTGTTATTTTTAAAAGATGTTTAATTTGATATTTCACATGTATTGTACAATTTGTAATTATTGCATTATTAAACTTAAGTTTTTATACTGTTATTGTATTATGCAGGGCTTTCTTGAAAAGCAGGTCCACTTGCTTCCAGTGGAACTGAATGAGGAAACTACCCTGTTGAAAGAAATCATGAACAAATAAATAAATAAATATTTAATCTTTGAATGCGAGCGAAAAAAATCGCTCTCAATCGCTTTAAAATATGAGCACATTATATGGTGAAAGGAAAAAGAGGCACATATCCAAAGGGAAAATGACACTTATTAGAAAAGAAAAGGAGCACGTGTCAAAGTAAAAAGGGGAAATATCAGAGGCGAAAAATCACAAAAAGTGAGAAAAAACCCCGGAAAATCATGTAATTTCAGCAACATTTGTAAATCACTGGTATCGAATTAAAAATACCACGTTTGAATTTTATTGGGGGGCTGCCCGCCCCCCAATCAGTATGCCAGTGTTCATAACTGATCATGAATGTTCACATTACAGCAAGAAATTCTTTTATAAAACTTCTAGATAGCCATATAATTATGAGTGCCCACAGGTTAAAACCCTTTTCATTGTAATGATTGTAGCACAAGTTCACCCCAACTGAACATAGTGTGAGCTTGTCCTGGAAATTTAAAAAATGTTGGCTTGGCTGAAAGTGGTATATGTTGCCCATTTTCTGTATGTTTTGCATAGTTTTTTTTTGGGGGGCAGGCGAAAGGACTGAGTGAAACATGATGCAGTCGCCCCATATTGACTGAGTCTTTTGAAGTTAAAGCAGCATTTCTAGTTATATAGTTAGAAAAGGTCTTTATCTTCAACTGCCATCTTGCTTATTGAAAGCCGCTCATATCATGCCCTCCTCCTCCTCTCGCTCTCTCTCTCTCTCTCTCCTTTTTTTTCTCTCTCTCTCTCTATCTCTCTTACCTACCCACTTATTCCAGTGTACCGCCATCAATAATTCTTCTGCGTTTTGTACATGTCATTAAACTAGAAATATATTGCAGCTTCAAATTTTATCTGGAGTTTATCGGTTTTATTTTTCAGCACGTGTCAAGTTCCACAGAGAAATGTAAATATGACATAAAGTTGACTCTAGTAAAACAAAGAGAGAGAGAGAGAGAGAGAGAGAGAGAGAGGGTAGTGAGGAGAGACAGAGAGATGGGGAGAAATAGGGAGAGAAAGAGAGAGAGAGAGAGGAAGAGAGAGGGGAAGAGGCAGAGAGAGAAAGAGAGGGGAGACAGAGGGGGCGGGGAGAAAGAGGGAGAGACATATCCACTGCAAATCGGTCAAGACAGGGTTCTTTATAAGGGACATTTTCAATTTACCATGTTTAAAGACAAAACACATGTATCGTCAAGATATAATGTTATTTCATGTTTTCTTGTTCCCTGCAAAATGAATTTACAGATTTATCATTAATATTGAGAAAAGGGACGTTTCAAATAATTTTGACTTCAAAACAAATGAACGATTAACATTTTGACAGGCATAACGGCATTTGTAACTGGATAATTTATCCTGTACTTGACAGTGACTTCTCTTTTCGATTTCTGGCTTTACGATAAGGTCATTTATGAGGTAAAGCAAGTCTAAAGAGAAGGGGGACAGAGAGGAAGAAAAGCAGAGAGAGAGAGAGAGAAAGAGAAAGAGAAAGAGAAAGAAAAAGAGAGAGAGAGGGGGAGAGAAAAAGAAAAAAAGGAAGGGAGAGAGAGAGAGAGGGAGAGAGAAGAAAGAAGGGAGAGAGAGAGGGAGAAAGAAAGAAAGGAAGGGAGAGAGAGAGAGAGATGTGGATAACAACATCAAGAGAGAGGAGAGCTGGATAACAAAACAGACAACGAAGGAAAGAACCACTACATAATTATGCTAAGAAGATGCAAGTTGGGTACAGGCAAATTCTATTATAATGAAACCAGAGGAACAATATCAAGTATGTCATTATGAGCAAATCTTGTTAGAAGACTGTATAGCAACAGAATGTTAACAGCTTGGATGGGTCATAGACCTATTAGATGGTTCAATATTCTTGCTGTATATTTAAATAGTGCATTTTGATTTAACTTGCTTCTATAGAATAAAATTTGCCTTTACAAATACATGTACATACAAAAAAATAACTGCAACAATTACAGTTGAAATACAATAGAAAGATTTATTATAATTACATCTTTATAGAAAATATTGATTTTTCAACTTATTTGATGTCACTTCTACTTTTGCACATGTCCATGAAAAAATACACAAAAGTGTGTAACAATAGAGTTTAGCTTTCGTAGACTGCTTCCTCACATGAGAGAAGTCCTTGATCAACTTCCCCTATCATAGTGAGAGTTTAGGATTTCAGTCAAGTCTGGCAGCAAGCTATCCAAAACATTGAGTCCACGGTGGGTACACCTCAATCTCACATCATCAAGTTCTATCAGACCAGACTCCCTAGCTGTCTTGACAAAGTCACTAGGCCCAAAGACATCTCCTAGGCAATCTCCAGGACTGAACTGCTGCCATGTCTGGTTGGATATGCCAGGCTGGGTGCGTAGACCTGTCAGTAGGAGCTCTCGCAGGACTTCCACATTGGACAGCATACTGCGTTTCCTGGTGGCATGATCATACTTTTCGACCTCCATCATCCAAGCTTCTGGTTCCAAGGTTTGAATCCTGGCTTCTCTTTCCAGCAGAGTAGGAACATGGTCTAAAGCTGCTTCAATCTGCTCTGTCACTGCTATTACCGGTAGTTCTCTACTTTGGTGATTAATATTGCTCTTAGCTGCTGTGGAAAGCTTGATCGAATTCTTGTTTGATTGTTTAGTCCTTTCGTTAGATCCATCATGTCCTTCACTGTGACTGAGTAATAACTGTGAATATCTTCTATTTCCATTTGGTTCTGCAAACTGTTCTGTAATTGAACCAAAGCGCCCATGTGCACCCGGCCTACCCCAATATACTGTTTCCCTTCCCAGTATGCCTTGTTATGGGTACTCTCCGCTCCTGCAGTCCTTGCAAAATTGGACACTTCGTACCTGTGGAAACCAGCCTGAGCTAGTCTTTCCACAGCCATTTCGTACATATCAGCAAAAGCATCTGCATCTGGCATGGGCAGAACTTGGTCTAACTTATACAACAAAGTGCCTGGTTCAAGAGTCAACTGGTACAATGATATATGGCTATCGCATACTTGTAGAATCTGTTCCAGTTCTGCTTCCCAAGAGTTCAGTGTTTGAGAAGGTCGGCCGAAGATTATATCGATGCTTAGGCGATCTGGAAAGAGTTTCCTGGCCTCGTGAATGCAGGTCAGTGATTGGGTGACGGTGTGTTCACGACCTAGGGTTTTGAGATCATTGCTGTTGAGTGCCTGGATGCCAAGGGACAGTCTGTTTATGCCTAAGATAAAGATACAAGAAACAAAACATTAACAAATAATAGCACTTTACTTCCACACACAAAATCTGAATTAAAGTTCTATTGTTATTATTAAAGCAATTTACATTCTTATTGAATTAAAAACCAAATATGATGTGAATATACTGGAAGGCTGCAGGTCACTTTGGTGAACTCTAGATCATCAAAGAAATTTCCATTAGGATGTGCTTCATGTCTGGCCGATAAGGTGAGTTTCATTATTCATATACTTTGCACATTCTCAATTTCTTCAACCCCCACTGTGAGTCTGAAATTAACAGGAGTTCCATAAATATTGTTCCTTTTTTCATCTTCACTTTGACACCAAGTTTGCCAACATTTTCAAAGTTTCAAATACATTAGATATTATGGTATCTGCACATCATCATACTATAAGTTCTTAATTAAATTTAGAAATATCAGACAAATTATATATTTATTTTAAAAATTATTTAACTTAAAAAATCATGAACACGATGCAAATTTTAGAGAGAAAGACAAGCTTTCTATTGTTATCAAAATAAAAATATCATAAACCTAGGCAGATTAAACTTCCTCTGGCAGAAAAAGGGTTCAAGAAGATATTGGGAAATGGTTAATACCCTAGTTAAACAGAGAAGACCAACATCAGACCAGTAACAAAATTATTTCACCTCCAATGTCCAAGAATTGCTCAGTTTGCAGTTAAATTAGAGTTAATCTGGCAGTGTGACTGAGTCACTGAGGAAGGTATTGAGAAGATAATTAATTCTACTACTGACCAGCACTTTTGAAATCCTCCAGCTTCTTCATCTCTACTGACGTTGGGTTGGCTTCCATGGAGATCTCCACATCTTTTGGCATGGCAACGAGTTCCCCGACCGCGTCAATCACACCTCTGAGTACTCTGGGTTCTGCTAGGCTCGGTGTTCCTCCCCCAAAGAAGATGGAGTTGACCCGTTTAATGCCACTGAGCTTTATCAAGGTCTGGGCTTCCCTCACCAAGCACGCCCTCATCCTGTCTTGATCAATGGTTGATGTTACATACTTGTTGAAATTGCAGTAGGTGCAGCGTTTCTTGCAGTACGGCCAGTGAATGTAGAGACTTGCTTCCTCCCACCAAAGTGGATGATGGTCTTCCTTGCTCCTTGCTCCAACATGACTGCTGTTTGTTGCAAGGGAGTGAGCTGATGATTCACATCTCTGATGATTTGGAAGAACTCTTGAAAGAATCTTTGAGAATGATGGCAATCGTCTAATCAATGGCATTGTGTTTTCTTAAATAATTGTTAGATCACACGAATGATCAAATCATTGTATATGATGATAGCTCTCATTATATACAAGAATAAGAATAAGCCTTTGGTTCAATGCTCTTTATAGCACATATAACACTTGGATAAAACACGAGGGTAGACTGTAGATGGCTGCGTTCATTATTTAAAGCAAATTTTACATGCTCAAAACCGGTGTCAGCAAGTTCTGGCATCTAGCTTACTTGCTGTTGAGGAGAAAAGAAAACAAAAGAAAAACACAATAACTTTAAGCACATTTTATCATTTTTCTCCATTTCGACGTAATAATCGCACCCAAGGCACCCTGTTTGCAGTGTATCATAATTTTGTCAAGCACTGGATGCACAGTGCTGGTTTGACGATGTTTTTGCAACTTTTCATGCTAGGAAACCCTGAGCAGTGTAGGCTACTGTATTTTACAGAATTTAAAAGTATAAGATATTAAAAGTTTCTTGTTTGCTCTAGATGTCTGATGTGGTTAAAGTTAATGCAAAGTTTTGGGAAATTCTGAAATTGGATGGATAGTGATTCTTTAAATTTGTGATATATTTGGATGCCCCTGTGGATGTATGTTAAGCACTAAAAAATTTATCCCTAAAACACTTCTGCTTTCGAGCAAATTGAATAATCAAAATTTACCGGTGCTCCCGGTAAATTCCAAATATTTCAAATAGCGCCTAAGGCCATTCTATGGTAGCTGTGACCATGAAAATCTCAGAATATGCACTTCTGATATATAATTTCCAAACGGAAATAGCAAATCGGTCGATTGTAGTCAAGAAACATTGTTTCAAAGCTAAAGTATTATCAGTCTTGAGAGGGCGCTATACAACATAACGAGTTTATTATTTACAATTTCATCACTTTAGACTCAATTTCAACCGCGACAACAATCATTGAATATTGTAAAATCGCATATGCTTCCAATATGTTCATTTGAACAAAATTCATGACCCCATACCAAAACCTTGTAATACCTTTAATAATAGTAATATTGACTGCCTTCAAGGCAATAGGACTTGTCATATATCGCCCTATAGCGCCCTCACATTCGGTTCGGGCAATATATGTTGTATTAATTATTAATATTGCCCTGAAGCTGAAGCCTGAAGCCTGAAGCCTGAAGCCTGAAGGCAGTCAATATTACTTAAGTTAAATATACAATTAACGCACTTCTGGGCTGCGTCTCACGAAACCGTCATAAGTACAAGTCCAGCGACATCCCATTGAAACACGTGTATTAAGTTTAACACGCGTTTCAATGGGATGTCGCTGGACTTGTACTTATGACGGTTTCGTGAGACGCAGCCCAGGCTCTTAACAAACAATAAGACTATATTCCACAACATCACAGTCACAAAGACTCACAATTTCAAACTAGCAAGTAGCATTGTGCAATAGCCAATACGCATGAGCATTGACTACGTACTATGCTTTGCTGGAGTGGCATTGTGCGACTAAAACTGGCATGCCTGTATCGTATTATACTAACACAAATAAGAATATCTGGGACTGGTGTATTTACATTAACGTCTTTAAAACTTGAAACCTTAAATTTTCAGTTCTACGCACCAGCATTTAAGACATATGACCTCGATACTTACAAAGCCATCAACATGCATTAAGTGTCAGATATATTCGAGACATTGCTAGGCCTATACTAAAGAAATATGAAACTGAAAATGAAAATGTAGATCTACGAACCATTTACGCACAGCCTATCCTTGAACCAAGACTACAATTCTTGGAAGAAAATGAGGATCGAGGAGATGGAGGAGCTAGGCGAGAAGAAGAAGAAGATAAGTAATAAACACTCAATTTACTAATTACGCCCAAGATTAGTATGCGCTAGGCTCATCATTAGATATGGCATAAAGTATTCCTATTGGTTGACCTACTTATCATGCTTATATAAAATAGATTTTGATTGGTAGGGTCCATAAAAATGGGAGTGTCAACAGTGGTCAAAGATAAGATAGAGGCGGTCCTTCAAGAGATAACACAGGGATAAAATGATTTTCAGAATACCAACTTACAACAATATTAGCGCTGTGTTATCTCTGGAAGATACAACAAAAGATAACACAAAACTTACAACAATGTTCAGAATACCACCCCGGGAATAATGCAATCCCACGGATAACTGAGAGTTTTTCTTCCGCTTATACTTCAATTCGGCCTAAAAGTTGCAACTTGATTTTTTTCTCTTTGAGGAAATAAAAAGAGACAATAAATAATCGTCGTCACCACCACCACCACGACCATCACCATCATCATTATCTTCATCATCATCATCATCAATCATTAGGCCTATCATCATCATAATTATCACCGATACGAACAACGTCTATTGATAACACCAGTGCCGGATCTACGGGGTTGCCCCCCGCCACTTGGGCTGCCAAGTGAAAATGTGATGTGCATAGAAAAACGCCAGTATGTGTCCAGACACTGCTTATGGTCTCCATTGTGTTAGTAGACGCCAGGAAAACATCACTTTAATACGGGGGTTCAAAATAGCAAAACAAAAAATCGCCTCGCCGCTATATACGCGGCTCGTGGACGATGCTCCGCATCGTCATTGGGTCAACCCCTCCCCTCCCTTTAGCAAAAAGCTAGATCCGCCCCTGAACACCATTAAAAATTGATCACTTTGTTTTACATGACTTATAATCTTTCGGTGTTACTGTAGCAGTCGATCAGCCCACTCGCCTACTATTGTTACTCGTTACACAAATATTATCCAACATTATTTTATCACCCGATGCGAATAAACATTAAATCTCTAATCTGCGTATGTCTATCATCAATTTACTTTTATTCATCAAATCTCTGTCATCACTCTTTGAAGATTCAACAAACCGGACAACAATAATTGTCA
>CP137685.1:4559683-4626578 GCA_037976565.1 Mesocentrotus franciscanus
CTCAACCCATACCTCTACACCATAATTGACAGAGTTTCGTCTAAATAGAAAGCTCAATTTGGTTTCTCTCTCTCTCTCTCTCAAGAGATTAAGTATGAGATATTATGGTTTAGAATACTAATTATATTAGGTTCTGATTTCTGCGGCCCACTATCTTTACTACTGCAAAAAACTAAATAATATTCTGACGTACCTTCATATGAAATTGATATACAATCTGTTTTAGATAATAATTGATATGCTATTTATGATGAACATATTTGATGTATTAAGTTATAAGTAATGTTCAGTGGCGTAATGAGCAAAAACTTTTTTGGGGGCAGAACAAAAAATCCGCATCACCACCAGGTGGCATAATGGGCAATTGTTTTTTAAGGGGGGTGCGGATATTGACGATAACGGTCAAAATGTGGGCCTACAAACTACCTTTTAGCTGGGGCGTACTGTTTGTTGTTATGTTCATTATTCATGAGGCTAGAGTACTTAGCATATCTACCCACTATAACAAATTACTTGATTGCTTACAGTTATTAATGTTCTTCACACTTTGAGCAATGAGACGATAAGTTAATATCCTATCCATTGTCCAGGGGCTGTGGAGCTTACAAAGTGGGAGGGGGGCACCAACAAAAAGGGTCACCTGACAAAGGGAAACCTCGAAGTGAAAATATGCAATTTTTAGACATTTGGTATATACCCCTACATTGTGATTACATTATCAGGGATGATTTCAATGTTTGTCTCTCTCTTTACATGGTCCAATATACTACTAACTGAGAGACCAGTTCTGGTCATGCGATTGCATTGTGAAAGAAACGTTGTGGAATCGATCAGAAAAGGTTGATCATCTAGCATATAAGTATTGGTATGTACTGCAAGGTTCTGGAATCATCAAAATGATAAGAAATTTGGCCCAGTCTTGGTAAAGTTACAAGCACTGTACACAGAAAGATGTATATGGGACTACGCGACCACGTGCGCGATATCTATTTGGTCCCAATCGATAAAATAATTTACCAAATATATCAATTAGGAGGTGGTTTCCGACTTTCCCGGCAAAATTTGTATCATCACGTATTAGTCAAAACATATTCTTTCACATGATTGGTAATGAGAGCTTCCATTTCATTTTTTGAGAGGCGCGTTTCCAAAACTGGTCTTTACCTTTAAGCATCATACTATGCAGTTGGGTGTGATGGTCTGAATATATATATATATACGAGCGAGCAAAAATGTTAAGATTTGTGAGGTCGCAGTGCGAAAAACTACATCTTATAAAGAGGAAGAAAAAAATTCTGATGGGGTTTTAACCACAATCTGATCATGAACGTTATCTGTTTGTCCCACAGGCATTAACTGAATATAGGAAACGTAGCTTTGCCAACTATGGTCCGCTGTTGTATAAAAAACTCCCACTTCCTGTTCAGTCATGCACATCATTACAATTGTTCAAAAAGCAATGCCGTCTTTTTTATGCATTTACGGTAACTCTGTAACCTTTTGTAAACTTTCAAAAGAGCAATAGGCCTACTGCACTCTATTCCTTCTGTAATTATTTTAGTAATTCAATTTTATTTATTTCGTTTTTGTTTTTGTTTTAGGCGTGGTTTTGTTAGTGTAATAATTCAGTATTTTAATTTTTTCTCCAAATAAGTGATAGTAAATATTATATGATTCAAATAGTGTTATTTTTAAAAGATGTTTAATTTGATATTTCACATGTATTGTACAATTTGTAATTATTGCATTATTAAACTTAAGTTTTTATACTGTTATTGTATTTATATGCAGGGCTTTCTTGAAAAGCAGGTCCACTTGCTTCCAGTGGAACTGAATGAGGAAACTACCCTGTTGAAAGAAATCATGAACAAATAAATAAATAAATATTTAATCTTTGAATGCGAGCGAAAAAAATCGCTCTCAATCGCTTTAAAATATGAGCACATTATATGGTGAAAGGAAAAAGAGGCACATATCCAAAGGGAAAATGACACTTATTAGAAAAGAAAAGGAGCACGTGTCAAAGTAAAAAGGGGAAATATCAGAGGCGAAAAATCACAAAAAGTGAGAAAAACCCCGGAAAATCATGTAATTTCAGCAACATTTGTAAATCACTGGTATCGAATTAAAAATACCACGTTTGAATTTTATTGGGGAGGCTGCCCGCCCCCAATCAGTATGCCAGTGTTCATAACTGATCATGAATGTTCACATTACAGCAAGAAATTCTTTTATAAAACTTCTAGATAGCCATATAATTATGAGTGCCCACAGGTTAAAACCCTTTTCATTGTAATGATTGTAGCACAAGTTCACCCCAACTGAACATAGTGTGAGCTTGTCCTGGAAATTTAAAAAATGTTGGCTTGGCTGAAAGTGGTATATGTTGCCCATTTTCTGTATGTTTTGCATAGTTTGTTTTTTTTGGGGGGGGGGCAGGCGAAAGGACTGAGTGAAACATGATGCAGTCGCCCCATATTGACTGAGTCTTTTGAAGTTAAAGCAGCATTTCTAGTTATATAGTTAGAAAAGGTCTTTATCTTCAACTGCCATCTTGCTTATTGAAAGCCGCTCATATCATGCCCTCCTCCTCCTTCCTCTCTCTCTCTCTCTCTCCTTTTTTTTTCTTTCTTCTCTCTCTATCTCTCTTACCTACCCACTTATTCCAGTGTACCGCCATCAATAATTCTTCTGCGTTTTGTACATGTCATTAAACTAGAAATATATTGCAGCTTCAAATTTTATCTGGAGTTTATCGGTTTTATTTTTCAGCACGTGTCAAGTTCCACAGAGAAATGTAAATAAGACATAAAGTTGACTCTAGTAAAACAGAGAGAGAGAGAGAGAGAGAGAGAGAGGGGGTAGTGAGGGAGAGACAGAGAGATGGGGAGAAATAGGGAGAGAAAGAGAGAGAGAGAGAGGAAGAGAGAGGGAAGAGGCAGAGAGAGAAAGAGAGGGGAGACAGAGGGGGCGGGGAGAAAGAGGGAGAGACATATCCACTGCAAATCGGTCAAGACAGGGTTCTTTATAAGGGACATTTTCAATTTACCATGTTTAAAGACAAAACACATGTATCGTCAAGATATAATGTTATTTCATGTTTTCTTGTTCCCTGCAAAATGAATTTACAGATTTATCATTAATATTGAGAAAAGGGACGTTTCAAATAATTTTGACTTCAAAACAAATGAACGATTAACATTTTGACAGGCATAACGGCATTTGTAACTGGATAATTTATCCTGTACTTGACAGTGACTTCTTTTTCGATTTCTGGCTTTACGATAAGGTCATTTATGAGGTAAAGCAAGTCTAAAGAGAAGGGGACAGAGAGGAAGAAAAGCAGAGAGAGAGAGAGAGAAAGAGAAAGAGAAAGAGAAAGAAAAGAGAGAGAGGGGAGAAAAAGAAAAAAAGGAAGGGAGAGAGAGAGAGAGAGGGAGAGAGAAGAAAGAAGGGAGAGAGAGAGGGAGAAAGAAAGAAAGGAAGGGAGAGAGAGAGAGAGAGATGTGGATAACAACATCAAGAGAGAGGAGAGCTGGATAACAAAACAGACAACGAAGGAAAGAACCACTACATAATTATGCTAAGAAGATGCAAGTTGGGTACAGGCAAATTCTATTATAATGAAACCAGAGGAACAATATCAAGTATGTCATTATGAGCAAATCTTGTTAGAAGACTGTATAGCAACAGAATGTTAACAGCTTGGATGGGTCATAGACCTATTAGATGGTTCAATATTCTTGCTGTATATTTAAATAGTGCATTTTGATTTAACTTGCTTCTATAGAATAAAATTTGCCTTTACAAATACATGTACATACAAAAAAATAACTGCAACAATTACAGTTGAAATACAATAGAAAGATTTATTATAATTACATCTTTATAGAAAATATTGATTTTTCAACTTATTTGATGTCACTACTTTTGCACATGTCCATGAAAAAATACACAAAAGTGTGTAACAATAGAGTTTAGCTTTCGAGACTGCTTCCTCACATGAGAGAAGTCCTTGATCAACTTCCCCTATCATAGTGAGAGTTTAGGATTTCAGTCAAGTCTGGCAGCAAGCTATCCAAAACATTGAGTCCACGGTGGGTACACCTCAATCTCACATCATCAAGTTCTATCAGACCAGACTCCCTAGCTGTCTTGACAAAGTCACTAGGCCCAAAGACATCTCCTAGGCAATCTCCAGGACTGAACTGCTGCCATGTCTGGTTGGATATGCCAGGCTGGGTGCGTAGACCTGTCAGTAGGAGCTCTCGCAGGACTTCCACATTGGACAGCATACTGCTTCCTGGTGGCATGATCATACTTTTCGACCTCCATCATCCAAGCTTCTGGTTCCAAGGTTTGAATCCTGGCTTCTCTTTCCAGCAGAGTAGGAACATGGTCTAAAGCTGCTTCAATCTGCTCTGTCACTGCTATTACCGGTAGTTCTCTACTTTGGTGATTAATATTGCTCTTAGCTGCTGTGGAAAGCTTGATCGAATTCTTGTTTGATTGTTTAGTCCTTTCGTTAGATCCATCATGTCCTTCACTGTGACTGAGTAATAACTGTGAATATCTTCTATTTCCATTTGGTTCTGCAAACTGTTCTGTAATTGAACCAAAGCGCCCATGTGCACCCGGGCCTACCCCAATATACTGTTTCCTTCCCAGTATGCCTTGTTATGGGTACTCTCCGCTCCTGCAGTCCTTGCAAAATTGGACACTTCGTACCTGTGGAAACCAGCCTGAGCTAGTCTTTCCACAGCCATTTCGTACATATCAGCAAAAGCATCTGCATCTGGCATGGGCAGAACTCCCTGTTGGTCTAACTTATACAACAAAGTGCCTGGTTCAAGAGTCAACTGGTACAATGATATATGGCTATCGCATACTTGTAGAATCTGTTCCAGTTCTGCTTCCCAAGAGTTCAGTGTTTGAGAAGGTCGGCCGAAGATTATATCGATGCTTAGGCGATCTGGAAAGAGTTTCCTGGCCTCGTGAATGCAGGTCAGTGATTGGGTGACGGTGTGTTCACGACCTAGGTTTTGAGATCATTGCTGTTGAGTGCCTGGATGCCAAGGGACAGTCTGTTTATGCCTAAGATAAAGATACAAGAAACAAAACATTAACAAATAATAGCACTTTACTTCCACACACAAAATCTGAATTAAAGTTCTATTGTTATTATTAAAGCAATTTACATTCTTATTGAATTAAAAACCAAATATAATGTGAATATACTGGAAGGCTGCAGGTCACTTTGGTGAACTCTAGATCATCAAAGAAATTTCCATTAGGATGTGCTTCATGTCTGGCCGATAAGGTGAGTTTCATTATTCATATACTTTGCACATTCTCAATTTCTTCAACCCCCACTGTGAGTCTGAAATTAACAGGAGTTCCATAAATATTGTTCCTTTTTTCATCTTCACTTTGACACCAAGTTTGCCAACATTTTCAAAGTTTCAAATACATTAGATATTATGGTATCTGCACATCATCATACTATAAGTTCTTAATTAAATTTAGAAATATCAGACAAATTATATATTTATTTTAAAAATTATTTAACTTAAAAAATCATGAACACGATGCAAATTTTAGAGAGAAAGACAAGCTTTCTATTGTTATCAAAATAAAAATATCATAAACCTAGGCAGATTAAACTTCCTCTGGCAGAAAAAGGGTTCAAGAAGATATTGGGAAATGGTTAATACCCTAGTTAAACAGAGAAGACCAACATCAGACCAGTAACAAAATTATTTCACCTCCAATGTCCAAGAATTGCTCAGTTTGCAGTTAAATTAGAGTTAATCTGGCAGTGTGACTGAGTCACTGAGGAAGGTATTGAGAAGATAATTAATTCTACTACTGACCAGCACTTTTGAAATCCTCCAGCTTCTTCATCTCTACTGACGTTGGGTTGGCTTCCATGGAGATCTCCACATCTTTTGGCATGGCAACGAGTTCCCCGACCGCGTCAATCACACCTCTGAGTACTCTGGGTTCTGCTAGGCTCGGTGTTCCTCCCCCAAAGAAGATGGAGTTGACCCGTTTAATGCCACTGTGCTTTATCAAGGTCTGGGCTTCCTCACCAAGCACGCCCTCATCCTGTCTTGATCAATGGTTGATGTTACATACTTGTTGAAATTGCAGTAGGTGCAGCGTTTCTTGCAGTACGGCCAGTGAATGTAGAGACTTGCTTCCTCCCACCAAAGTGGATGATGGTCTTCCTTGCTCCTTGCTCCAACATGACTGCTGTTTGTTGCAAGGGAGTGAGCTGATGATTCACATCTCTGATGATTTGGAAGAACTCTTGAAAGAATCTTTGAGAATGATGGCAATCGTCTAATCAATGGCATTGTGTTTTCTTAAATAATTGTTAGATCACACGAATGATCAAATCATTGTATATGATGATAGCTCTCATTATATACAAGAATAAGAATAAGCCTTTGGTTCAATGCTCTTTATAGCACATATAACACTTGGATAAAACACGAGGGTAGACTGTAGATGGCTGCGTTCATTATTTAAAGCAAATTTTACATGCTCAAAACCGGTGTCAGCAAGTTCTGGCATCTAGCTTACTTGCTGTTGAGGAGAAAAGAAAACAAAAGAAAAACACAATAACTTTAAGCACATTTTATCATTTTTTCTCCATTTCGACGTAATAATCGCACCCAAGGCACCCTGTTTGCAGTGTATCATAAATTTTGTCAAGCACTGGATGCACAGTGCTGGTTTGACGATGTTTTTGCAACTTTTCATGCTAGGAAACCCTGAGCAGTGTAGGCTACTGTATTTTACAGAATTTAAAAGTATAAGATATTAAAAGTTTCTTGTTTGCTCTAGATGTCTGATGTGGTTAAAGTTAATGCAAAGTTTTGGGAAATTCTGAAATTGGATGGATAGTGATTCTTTAAATTTGTGATATATTTGGATGCCCCTGTGGATGTATGTTAAGCACTAAAAAATTTATCCCCTAAAACACTTCTGCTTTCGAGCAAATTGAATAATCAAAATTTACCAGTGCTCCCGGTAAATTTCAAATATTTCAAATAGCGCCTAAGGCCATTCTATGGTAGCTGTGACCATGAAAATCTCAGAATATGCACTTCTGATATATAATTTCCAAACGGAAATAGCAAATCGGTCGATTGTAGTCAAGAAACATTGTTTCAAAGCTAAAGTATTATCAGTCTTGAGAGGGCGCTATACAACATAACGAGTTTATTATTTACAATTTCATCACTTTAGACTCAATTTCAACCGCGACAACAATCATTGAATATTGTAAAATCGCATATGCTTCCAATATGTTCATTTGAACAAAATTCATGACCCCATACCAAAACCTTGTAATACCTTTAATAATAGTAATATTGACTGCCTTCAAGGCAATAGGACTTGTCATATATCGCCCTATAGCGCCCTCACATTCGGTTCGGGCAATATATGTTGTATTAATTAATATTGCCCTGAAGCTGAAGCCTGAAGCCTGAAGCCTGAAGCCTGAAGGCAGTCAATATTACTTAAGTTAAATATACAATTAACGCACTTCTGGGCTGCGTCTCACGAAACCGTCATAAGTACAAGTCCAGCGACATCCCATTGAAACGCGTGTATTAAGTTTAACACGCGTTTCAATGGGATGTCGCTGGACTTGTACTTATGACGGTTTCGTGAGACGCAGCCCAGGCTCTTAACAAACAATAAGACTATATTCCACAACATCACAGTCACAAAGACTCACAATTTCAAACTAGCAAGTAGCATTGTGCAATAGCCAATACGCATGAGCATTGACTACGTACTATGCTTTGCTGGAGTGGCATTGTGCGACTAAAACTGGCATGCCTGTATCGTATTATACTAACACAAATAAGAATATCTGGGACTGGTGTATTTACATTAACGTCTTTTAAAACTTGAAACCTTAAATTTTCAGTTCTACGCACCAGCATTTAAGACATATGACCTCGATACTTACAAAGCCATCAACATGCATTAAGTGTCAGATATATTCGAGACATTGCTAGGCCTATACTAAAGAAATATGAAACTGAAAATGAAAATGTAGATCTACGAACCATTTACGCACAGCCTATCCTTGAACCAAGACTACAATTCTTGGAAGAAAAATGAGGATCGAGGAGATGGAGGAGCTAGGGCGAGAAGAAGAAGAAGATAAGTAATAAACACTCAATTTACTAATTACGCCCAAGATTAGTATGCGCTAGGCTCATCATTAGATATGGCATAAAGTATTCCTATTGGTTGACCTACTTATCATGCTTATATAAAATAGATTTTGATTGGTAGGGTCCATAAAAATGGGAGTGTCAACAGTGGTCAAAGATAAGATAGAGGCGGTCCTTCAAGAGATAACACAGGGATAAAATGATTTTCAGAATACCAACTTACAACAATATTAGCGCTGTGTTATCTCTGGAAGATACAACAAAAGATAACACAAAACTTACAACAATGTTCAGAATACCACCCGGGAATAATGCAATCCCACGGATAACTGAGAGTTTTTCTTCCGCTTATACTTCAATTCGGCCTAAAAGTTGCAACTTGATTTTTTTTCTTTGAGGAAATAAAAAGAGACAATAAATAATCGTCGTCACCACCACCACCACGACCATCACCATCATCATTATCTTCATCATCATCATCATCAATCATTAGGCCTATCATCATCATAATTATCACCGATACGAACAACGTCTATTGATAACACCAGTGCCGGATCTACGGGGGGGCCCCCCGCCACTTGGGCTGCCAAGTGAAAATGTGATGTGCATAGAAAAACGCCAGTATGTGTCCAGACACTGCTTATGGTCTCCATTGTGTTAGTAGACGCCAGGAAAACATCACTTTAATACGGGGGTTCAAAATAGCAAAACAAAAAATCGCCTCGCCGCTATATACGCGGCTCGTGGACGATGCTCCGCATCGTCATTGGGTCAACCCCTCCCCTCCCTTTAGCAAAAAGCTAGATCCGCCCCTGAACACCATTAAAAATTGATCACTTTGTTTTACATGACTTATAATCTTTCGGTGTTACTGTAGCAGTCGATCAGCCCACTCGCCTACTATTGTTACTCGTTACACAAATATTATCCAACATTATTTTATCACCCGATGCGAATAAACATTAAATCTCTAATCTGCGTTTGTCTATCATCAATTTACTTTTATTCATCAAATCTCTGTCATCACTCTTTGAAGATTCAACAAACCGGACAACAATAATTGTCATTTTGTGGTTTTTGTCAAATACCTATTAATGTTTCCCTCGGGAATGTCACTTCCCATGAGAGGGGCAATGGACTCTCCGCGGGTTCTTCCTATTTCGTTTTCGGAGAATAGACAATTAGTAATTTGTATTTGTTTGAACCGAAGGGAAATGAAACATGAACAAGGTCGTGAAGGAAATGGCGGAAAGTTGGCATGGGTAAAGGGGTTGGATGTGCGATCGGAAACGAATGGGAAAGCAAGACAATAACCGCAATCATGGGGATAGTGAAGGACGGTACGAGTGCAGGACTTGAGGTAGGTTGCGACCCCCGCCCCCACCCCACCACCCCCCCCCCCTTTGTATATGGCTTTGCCTGTTTGCAGCCATTTTTTTTAAATATAGATATGTAAAGCTTCAGAAAAAATTGAGCCTTTTTTATATCTCTCTCTCTCTCTCTCTCTCTCTCTCTCTCTCTCTTTCTTTCTTCTTTCTTTCTACATTGTATTTCCTTTTCTTTATACTTCCTTTTCTCTTTCTTTTTTTTTTCTTTCATTCTTTTCATTCTTTTCCCTTTCTTTTTATTTGTAGGGTGCTTATGGTACCGGCAAAGTGCGAGTGTGTTAAGTGAAACTACTACTACATGTACTTAAAAAAACACAATAGACTGAACTTTTCGTTCTAATTCAATTCAATTTTTCAATTCAATTTATTTTTTGTTTCCAACAAAACATTGCAAATCAATTTTAATCATTTACAACAATTTAGGAATACATATTGGAAACAGAGGGGTCCACTAAAAAGTAATGCCTGTACGATTGTGGACCCCCAATCTAACCTATAATCTAATTTAACCTAGAAGCTCTTAATATTAAATTTTGGCGAACATCATTGGAATCTACCAAGATTTTCGGTTCTCTTCAAACGTATATCTCGGTATATGGTGAGGAAAGGAAGTGAAAGGAAGTCCTCTACAATATGATATGTAGGTAATTAAAGTTTTCATTTATTAGGTCTGAAATTTTATTACGTGACTCTACTCTAGAGTTGTTTGGTATTATCTTCATTAATACCAATTGCAAAACTCTAAAACAGCAGCATTCCTTTTCAGTATTCATTACTTTATTATTATTTCATTTTTCAGAAATGTATGTATCATGATATGTTCATTATTATTGGAATATTTTTTAATGTCGTTATCTTGTGGCGAGGTAATACCCCCCACCACCCCCTCCCAACACACACACACACACACACACACACACACTCACCAAATAATGAACAGGCGACTTTTATTTCTTGATTATGCATTCGTTATATATATACATGTATATCATATATCTTCGTAACCGCAGTATGTTACTTGAATTTGGTTGTATATGATAGGAATTGAGTGCTGATGTCACTTGATATATCTGACAAATGTTATTATTTATGGAAAATCTTTCAAAGTTATATGAAAGTCTTAAATGCATATTTTCAAACTTTACCATATATGTTGAACCAGTGGCGTACTTAGAGTCCCAGTCATTTGGGGGCACTGGTATCACGGGGAAAGCACTGCATGGTGTGACCCCATGAGGGGAGGAGGGGAGGGTGGGTGAGTACTATCATCTTCTTGTCATGGTGCCTTTGCCCTCTCTCTCTCCTTCATCTCTTCCCTCCATTCTCCGCCATTTGGGCACATCCCCTTCCCCACCCCCTGTATCTAGACCATCCTGTCGAACAGAATTTTTTTTCTTTCAGGTTTTAGACCAGCAAAGTAAATCATTCATCATCACTTGCCTCCCATGTCCTTAAGAATATTGAAAACACATTGATGAAAACAATTGCAAATAGAAGATGTCTTTTAGTCCTTGACAAAGATATTTGATTCAAGAGGTTAACGGAGGAAGAAACTTCCGAAAAAGGCGGCAATATGGAAAACTGGCGATGTGTATTAGGGGAAGAGCTAGACACGCAACGGATGCGGTCTGGGGCTAAAAAGGGTGAGGAGTTGCTGGAGTTAGGAAGGAGTTGATCGCTAATTATCAATTCGAATTCATGACTGTCAGGATTAATTTGAAAATAAAACCATAATCGGTCAAATTATGTTAAGGGGTTACTTTATTGATCAAATTGCTAACGACTTCCAATCGTCAGATAGTCTGCAAACAGATGCCAAAACTCTTCATTAAATAAAACAAAAGCTTCAAGGCTGGCGGAAGCAAGGCATAAAACT
Organism: Mesocentrotus franciscanus; assembly: GCA_037976565.1. Lineage (NCBI taxonomy): Eukaryota > Metazoa > Echinodermata > Echinoidea > Camarodonta > Strongylocentrotidae > Mesocentrotus > Mesocentrotus franciscanus. Next base: position 4,571,149 of record CP137685.1, read on the forward strand.
TTAAATTTTGTGGTCGTTACCCTCACCAAGATTACATGAATATTCGACCAGGAATAAAAGTATCCTTCTCCTCGTGTTTTACACATATCAAAACGTTTTGCATGGCGCCATGGATTTTCGCAAAACATGGGACGTTACCTTTCTCCGTCTTTTATCTTCCATCCTCATTTCAATTTTCGTTTAATTCGTTTCTCTACCTTGTTTTTCAACATTTTTATCTTTCTTCTTAATATTCTTTCACTGTTTTTCTCTTTTTTGTTGTTGTTGCTCTTTCTTATCGTGCTGTATCTTATTGTCTGTATATTCCTACTCCCAAAACACCGTCCCATGCACAAACTTGCAAAAGTCAGAAAATTGAAAGTGGATATACAGGCAAGGGATGTCAGCCTCGCCTCCCCTCCCCCTCCCCCTCCCCTCCCCCACACCTTCTCGGCAAAATTATGTATGTGATGAAATGAACAGTTCATTTTATTACTGCATGAAATACATTGTCATTAAAAATTTTGATTATCGTCTTTGTAATTTCATGTCTTCCAGGAATGAAAATTTGTACAAAAATATCACATCAAAGCGCCGCGTATTTATCCATTTGCTCAATAATTAATTTCTTCAGATTCTATCAAATACGACGATCATAGTTTTGTAAGACTTCTAAACATTAGCTAAGAACTTTAAAATCGTGATGCTTACATCGTGATGTTGATAGTATAGGACGGTCGATTTTTTTTTTTGAGTAAAAGTTTCCGATCTTCAGTAATGAAGATCAGATGCTGAAGGGCGGATAGAGGAAGGGGATACACAGCCCCTACACAACGTGGGCTTGGGTGAATTGGTAAAACGAGTCGAGGAAACGGGGGCGACCCCGAACATAATTGTTTCCTTTCCTTCCAGACTATAGCTGTGTATAATGTAGTTCCCTTGATAGTTGGGTATTGACCAATGGCTGTCAACGCGGACAGATTACATCAATCAGCATTGACTGATAACTGTTAACATGTACAGATTGTTGAACTGATATATATCATCATAAAGATAATGTTAGAGGCAAATAATTACTGGCAGCTGTTCAAAGAGACGGGGAGATTCAACAGAAAATGTGTAATAAATTGTAACATCGAAATTAAAGACTAACATTTGTTTCAACTTTCAGAACAGGCAAAACTTCATATGATTTCCAAGAGATCCTTTCGTCTGTATACGTGGGTGCAGAAAGGTCGTTCTTCTTTCTCTTTATTCTTCTCCTTCTTTCTCCTCCTCTTCTTCTTCGTCTCCTTCATCCTATCTCCTCCCCTCCTTCTCTTCTTCTTCTTCTTCTTCTTCTTCTTCTTCTTCTTCTTCTTCTACTACTTCTTCCTCTTCTTCTTTTTCTTCTTCTTCTTCTTCTTCCTCCTCCTCTTCTTCTTCTTCCTCCTCCACCTCCTCTTCTTCTTCTACTTCTTCTTCTTTTTCTTCTTCTTCTTTTTCTTCTTCTTTTTTCTTACTCTAGTAATCTTCAAAGGGCTATTATCACGAATATGAAAATTCGTGGAATAATTAAAGATTTTTTGTTTGCGGTACATACCAGTGAAATATGTTCTATACCTCCAGCGTTATGCTTTACACCTGCACATCTATCTAAATTTGTCGCGAACTGCAACGAATAATCTGTAAACCACTGTTTATATTCGGTCAAATTATATCTCATAATAATAGTCTTTGATTTCTGAATGATTGTTTGTTTATTCAGTGCAAGCTCCGTATCTAAAATTGAACGCTTTCCCCGATGACTCACCTCATTATCCTCTTTCGGATTGTGGCCCTTATCATATAGCCAATTTCTTATAACAACATAGCCAAATCATTTGCGCTTATCGGCCTGAATGTTTTCCCAAGGTCTGCCTGCCATAGCAAATTTAGGATATCCGATGGTGGTATACAACATAATGACACATAAAGGTTATATTAAGTTTAATGTTTACAATAGATCTCTATAAGATGACATGGTATGTAGTTAACAATGAAATTACAGGAAATATTTTGAAGTAGCGTTTAAGGATGCTTAACAAGATAAGCAACATCCGCAATGATGATTACATAACGAGTGTCTACCGTCTAACTATAATGTATAAATACCTTTCATAAGTTTTGACTGAGCTATTATCTATTTCCTGCACTAAACTTTCACTCGTTCTAAAACTCAACAATGGTGTTCGTAACTCCCCCCTCTCCAATCCTTCGCATGTCTCGCATTCAGCCCGGATAATTCCCAATGAGTCATTCTTAGTTACTGGCTTCCTATACCCCATCTCTTTCTCTCTCTCTCTCTCTCTCTCTCTCTCTCCCTTAATGTTTAAATTCTTTCTGCGATAACTCAACTCAACGCAGCAATATTATCCGTGAGCTAGCTATACCGAGTTAGCTCCTCAGTTAATCTGCACACCTTCATATGTATCATATTCCTCTGTCTCACTGGAAAGAAAATAGACCAACTGAGCAACAAACTTAAGCGTAAGCACATGTTGCCGGATTTGCCATAATATGAAGTCACTTTTGTCGACGAAGCTTCGATTAGGCTGTCTGTACACTGTCTGCAAGAAACATATCGCCGGTCAATTTTAGAGGAGAAGTTTATGGACTGCGCCGAGCCTTTAAGTTAATCGCCAGTCACCTTTTTTTGGAATGGAACAACGCCCTTGTTTGAGCAACAACAGTTAAACGCGTGCCTTTATGATAGACGGTTTCGCTATTAGCAGTGAATTACGTTAACGACTTGATGTTTACACCTTTTTTAAATTAAAGTTGCGATCATATTCGAGTAACGTAGCTGAGGATAGCCAATGGAAGATACTTGGTGTGACTTGCGGAGAAACTATTTGATTTGATTTGCACGTACTTGAAATTTATTCTTTCGGCTTTAGAACGAGCATCTCTTGACAGACTAGGAGAACACAGATGTGTTTAATTTTTCGTTGAACGTTTGTTAAATAAACTTTCGACAACAAACGTGACAAAAAGATAACAACAGTTAGAATCATCACTAAACGGACAATTCATCGTTTTTATGCGTTTTATTTACAATAGTTTTGGTTCAAATTTGATAAGTCGCAATAGTCGTTGTTGATAACTGGAAGACTCATCCGGAATTTTTCATTCTGTTCTTCAAATAACTACAAAATGTCGTTGCCAGGGTGAAGAGACATTTATTTGAAGTGGTTAATTGACTATCAATCATAGATCTGAAGGCCTATCCAGCATAATAATTATTTTTTCATGATTAGCTATCACTTATTAGCTAATGGTTTGCTGAAGCCAGACGTGGATCCTACACTCTTGTTTTGTTCTCGGTAAGAATTTTTACACTATGCACAGGTCTTCCAATGTTGTAAAATGTTATGCGCTCGATTGACACTAATTTGTCGCCAGTAGCGAATCTTCAAGTTTATCATTGTAATATATTTGATTTTTGTTAATGATATAACTACAGTATTGAGCATTTTTACAGTTTACGAAGTACTGATTAAAATATTTAACGGTTTTAAATACAGTTAACAACTAAATTATTCATACCCTTAGCAAGTTTAGTAATTTATTAAGTAAGTAAAAAATTGATTTGTCCTGATTTATGTTTCTTGAGAATGTTACATACATGTATAGAACGTTACATACAGTCATTAAAGCATAGATATAAAAGTACTCAATAATGGCCCCAATTCAACCAGTCCACTTTTTGTTCTTGAGTTACAAAAAACACAAAACATCAAATTTACAAGGGGCATGGTCAGCTCTCTGTCTTCGCCTACAAACTGGCTCAGGCGACCCCGGTTCGAAACTGAGTCATGTCTTTCGGATAAAAATGTAATTGTTAAATGTATTTTATCAACATGATCAAAGACATGCAGGTTAGGTTTGTTAAAACTTGCTACGGAACACAATAAACTATATTGTAATAAAGTAATATCACAGTTTATCTCATCGATAAAACTTCGTTTTTGTTAAAACAAACCTAAAAACTATGAGTCGTAATAGATCAAAACACTTGCAAAGTAGAAGATAAAGTGAAATCGAGCACCAATAGGATTGGTTTATACGTAACTCCTAATTTGACTATACTATCTTAATCAAGTAAAAATATTATCAAGTAAGAAAATTTCTGAAGAAAAGAAGAAAAAAAAATCACATTTGACGGGAGGAAGCATGCCTACACTAATTCATATAGACTTGGGGATTGGAGGGTGTGACCCCCCATGTCCACTCTACCTGATCAACCATTATAACTAATAATACGTTATAAATCCAATATCATTTTATTACATGTATTATGAACAGTCATGATGGGCTTTTGTTTTGCATGGACGACTCGTTTGATAAGACTTCAATCATATGTTTATGACTAAATATCACAGCGACTGTTATGATTCAGTCACTGTACCTCTTCACCACACAACTCTTTGCGTGCTTAGTATAGATGGGAGATTATTTTTGGAATGTGCAAACTTTACTTATAATGTGCCAGTCACATTAAGTCACGAGGCTTGTTGATTATTTTTATTTAAATAAGGGGAGGCTGAGGCTGGGAAGGGATAGTGTTGTCTTAAAATAAAAATGTATGATTATTTTGGGAACATGGAGCTGACAGTGTGGTATTTAGATTTAATCTAGGGTCTTATGGTGAAGAGCTACATACATGAAACGAGGCCCAAAGTCACGCGTATGCTGTATTGAGACCTTGTACCATGCACACAGAATGTAACAAAAATTATGCTCTCGAATGAGCATGATGAGTCAAAGTTTAGGATGTTTCTTATCCGAATTTAAAGAAATTTGTCGTTAATTTGACATGACGGCAGGGGCTTCGTGAAAGAGAAGGGTGTGTGATCTATGGCCCACCTTTAGATTTCGTGTATAGTTTGAGTAATATATGCGGACATTATCTGGGGTCATTTTCTTTTAATCTACACTCGGATATTTTTTTGCCACAAAGTCCATTGCGCACCCCCCCTCAACAACAAAAAAAGAAAACAGAGACGTCTCTATTGGGCGGAAGATTTTTGGCATCTTTCAAGTCATAAAATAATATATGTAAAATGAAATGCAACCATTGGAATTAGAATCGAAAGAAAAAGAATTACATAAAAATACAATGCCCCACATCGACCTATAATTATGTTGGCGATCTACCTTCATATTGGACAATGCAAGTTGTTTTTATTTACATGATATCAATATATACCTGCATGGACATAGAAGTGCCCCTCAATAAACAGGTTTAATTGGTTGAGATTCAGAATAATTTCCTAGTTACATCCGCACCCTGCGCATATTAAATTAGATTTTCAGAGAACCAAGTAATAGAATTTTGGCGGGGTTTTGGGTGATATTATTCTAAAAACAGTGGAATGGCTTGGCAGGTATCACATTGAATGATCAACAGGTTTCCCAACGACACGTTTCTTCGAATTTCTAGGTGTTTTATCCTTCAACTCACTGAATGTCAATATCGGGTTTACAATATATTATAGCAGTAATTTTGTTGGCATGTATTCAGACTGCATTCCTTGTTGACTCTAATGAATGCTTTCTATCTAAACTTTGGATAATAATGATAATAATAGTGGGTTCTTTTATAAGCGCCCATGTCTATTAATTTTGACACTCCTGGCGATCCAGAAAATTGATGCTTAGGAACAAAAGACCGCCGAAATTTGAGATTTCAAGGTATAGGCCATACATTGTAGGTACATAGGCCTGTTTTCCAGCGACAATTGCTCCGTGATAAATTTCCTACACTATTCAAAAGTTTCAATTCTGGACTCCACACTATAACCCTCACCCTAAACCTAAACTCCATTTGCGACCCAAGCTTTAACCCCCACAATGCCTCGCACGCCTAAATGCTTATTTCTATTTATGTCTCTTTTTCATGCTTGTAATATTGGAAGCGTCAATAATCATTTTAGCTTCTTTCTTTCTTTCTTTTTACTCTTATTTTTCCTCTTATCTATGAAGCCTATATAGTACATAATGTATGAACATACCGAAATGTCCTCGATCATGATTTCTGACAACAAGCAGAAATAGCTTTGGAAGCAATTAAACTGAGCGAAAACCCACACCCACGCACACCACATACTTATAGAAACATCAGTCTGCTCCCCCTGAAACAAGATTTTGATACAAGACAGTGTTGGTATCGTTGTTGTTGTTGTTGTAGTTGTTGTTTTTTGTTTTTGTTGGTGTTTGTACAGTCTGTGTTGCTGTCTTTTAGAACTACAATGTTATTATCTGGCTTTTCACTTCTTTAAAATTCATATTTATCTTAAACCTTAATCATTTGTCCCCGAGACAGAACGTACAAGCGACCGCACGGCTCCTACCCTGGGAAATATGCTCGAAGCAAACAAAATATTATCGAATGGCCTAAAAATAGGGTCTTGAACTCATATTGTGACGTAGTCTGGTAGAAGATTATTTCTGTGCTGGTGATGCTATATTTAAAGGATGTGTTTTGTGACGTCAGAGACTGGTGTAAATGACAGATGAAACCTCCGTATTTATATCACCAGTCTCCTACTCCTGATGATGACGCGACGGTAACTATGACTGAACTCAACCAGATTAAGATCTACACCTGTAACCTAATTTAGTTCTCAACTTGTGAAAATTTGGTCGACTGCCATTCATAACTTTTATTTCATTCTTTCAATGAAGAATCATGCACATGAGTCACTTTTGTTGACATTGGTGTTTGTCTGACATAGCAACATTGTGCAAGTTAAATAAATTGACCTAAAAAGCAGCAGATTGGCTTCAATTCTATTCTGTTAAAAATAATATGTTTCACTATTATGTAATCTTTTATTATTTTAATAATACAGACAGTGCATCTAAAGATCCGAAGATCCGACATTGAAATTCACTGTCTTGTTATCATAATCAAACTGAATCCATTATGGCCCAGTTACGCCGCCAAATTTCCTCCCAGCGACTCCAAACCGACCGATTCCTTACCATTTGGGGGTAATATACTTTCTGTTCGATCGGGTGTATAGGTAGCTGGTGCTGGTCTCGATGGTGTGACTGGAGTATTAATACTTTATCCCTCTTAACCGAACTTTGAGTCAAGTTCACCTGTTCCAGAATGTCTTAACTCGTTCATTGAGATTGACTTTGAACGCATGTATGCGTGTGCGGAAAACACATTGCGGTTTACGGAGCTTTTCATGCTCACAAAGGGTGCACCTCACCCCAACCCCAAGTTAGATTTACCCCTCCATATACTGTTCTTATTCCCCAGACACATAGTTTGGTGCTAGTTTTACGAGAAATAGTTCACATCGCAATGGTTCACCCTTGAATTGAAACGAATTCTTGGTGAGAAATAATGAAGTGGAACCCCTTCTACCCTCTACCCTCCCTCCTTTTCTATTGACCTGGGAGCCGGGGATCAGCAGCACCCCTTTTCTTTTCTTTTCAGAGCACACCCTGAAAGAGTCGGTGGTGCCCTGTGTTTAAAAAACATTTATTTATATAATGCTTGTAGAAATAAAGATATATACTAAGCCTTATGGTTGCAATTTGGATTTTAGAGTCAGGGCAAAGGCTATAATTAATTATTGTGGTAGGTCCAAGGTTGAACTTAGGAATTCAACTTGTAAAAGAAATTCATGACATATCAATGTCGTTGGAACACAACCTGTAAAATCTTAAGCACACATACTTCCTTTCAAACTATATAATGTTCTTTCTACGCTGTGCAGCAGACAGGCATTGAAGAACATTGGCTTTTAGGTCTTTCTGGGTGATCTTGCTGAGTTAATTGACCATTTCCTTAAAGCTCATATTCTAGGACAATAAATGTCCATTAATTTGGTACCTACCCAGGTCGAAATTCCATTAGGATCCGATTCTATTGGACCATCAGAAACCATCAGAGCTATTGGTGTCTAATGGTTTCAATAGGGAAAGTGAAATGATGGACCCACAGAAACCATTAGAAAATATCTATTGGACCAACACAAACCCACAGAAAGAAATGCTGATGGACCAACAGAAAGCTTCTATTGGACCAGTATCCACCCATGTCTTCTATGGGTTTCTGTTGGTCCATTAGATATTTTCTTCTATGATGGGTTTCTGTTTGTCCATTAGATATTTTCTATGGGTTCCTGTTGGTCCATTTGAGATCTTTCTATGGGTTTCTAATGGTCCCATATTCTGAATTCCCTATTGAAACCAATAGTCCAATGGCTTCTTTTGGTAAATCAATAATGATAAATAAAAATTGAGAATATTTCCTTGTACTATTCTATATAATAAACATACATGAATTGTTTCTTGGTTAGTAATCATTATAATCAATATATCTATTGCTAAAACGTGAATGAAATTGTAACATGATTAAACAAATAATCTATTGGTCATTAGTTGCCGAAAGAAAATAAAAATCACAAAATTGATGTACATTGTCATAAGTTGCTTAACAAATTATGATAAATGTAATTTTCTGTGAACACGTATAAAGTAATCATGAATATGCATGAGATAGATTTAGCTGTTGGTTTCTATTGGTTTATATTGGACCTATTGGTTTCTATTGGTCCCATTGGGTTCTATTGGTCTAATTGGTTTTCTATTGGTCCTATCGGTCCTATTGGTCCTATTGGTTCTATTTGTTTCTATTGGTCATATTGGTTTCTATTGGTCATATTGGTTCTATTGGTTTCTATTGGTCTTATTGGTTTATATTGGTCCTATTGGTTTCTATTGGTCCTATTGGTTCTATTGGTTTCTATTTGTCTTATTGGTTTCTATTGGTCCTATTTGTTTCTATTGGTCCTATTGGTTTCTATTTCTATTGGTTTCTATGGGTGTTATTGGTTTCTGTTGGTTTCTGATGGTTTGAATGGTCTCTATTGGATTCAATTCTATGGGTCCAACAGAAACCAATAGACTCCAACAGAAACCATTAGAGACCAATAGAATTTTTCTAATGGTCTCTATTGGTCTCTATGGGATTTATGACCTGGGTACGGCAAGCCTAGGTTATTTCAAAGTTGTTCATTTTCATTGCATATCACAAAAATCTTCTAGCTACTGGATATCCTCAATTGAAATGTCGAAAAATAGCCTCCTCTCTTTGCCTAGAAAGTCAGTCACGGAGCTGGTCCACTATTTGTGACGTCACGCCCGGGGACGAGTATATTCACGTACCCGGATGTTCCATAGAAAACATGGGCAGAGAGATACGAATTTCTGCTATTTAGTTTCAAAGTTTAGTTTCATAACTCTGTGTAGAATTCTTCACCTTCCCTAATATTTCATAGTACTAATATCAATTCCCCTTTTCAGAATTATGACATAAACAAGCCAACGATGCGCTATTAGTCGATATTTTCACCATGTGATTTTGTTTGAGTGTGTTGAATTTGGTGAGATTGTCGTGTGCTCGGTAAAGTAGATACGGTCGTTTGGCTTCGTTCGAGTCTTTCTCGCGTTCGGTCTAGCTCGCTTTATACATATACACTTTCGATTCACGTACGGTACATATTATATAATTATATCAATTGATAATGGCTGGAGAGTTTGACCAGAACGATCTTTTTATGGATTTTGAAGAGTTTATGGAGAAAGATGATAAAAGTAATGAAGGAAAAGGGACGATAGTGCAGACGAGGATGATGGAAGTTGGGAGGACGCAAGTACAAGTGGGGGAGAAGACGATAGAGAAGTAGGAGAGCAAGGAGATGTCGACGTTCCTGCAGCCGGGGCCGGGGAGTAGCGGCAGTAGCACCTAGCGCTCTAGACCGAAGATTTCTGCGATGTACGTTCAACAAGCCGCCTAGAGCAGGGGCCTGGTCTTACCTGCCGATTCCGCTCGCTTCACGAACGTTCGTGCAAGAGCCGTATCACTTGCGGATGAATATCGTTCATAGACGTCGTCCGCTAAATAGAGGAAGCTTGATCTCGTTCAAGTGTGATATATATATTTAAAACAAATATTTAACTGGTTCTGTATCCTTTTTTGAGGCAGTCAAACACATCCATGATAACTACAGTCACAGTTCTAGGCCTATTCGTTTCACAAAACTGCTCCTGTACCTTATCTGATGACAAGATAATGTATAATTATGTACACCCGCCTATTCATACCTGCCTATGATTTAACCTTATTTTCCAAGCAGTAAACCCGTCTTAAAACTCTACCAACAAGGATAATGTGAGGATATAAAAAGAAATCAGCAACTGGAAAACGTTGCTTAGTTATTCTTCATCAAATAAAAACAGAAAATCTATCAAATAAACTCGTTAACAAGAAAAATTCTAAGCTCTAACAGGATAGCATTTACGTGGGCATATCATTGGCATTCACTCTCACTCAGCCCATGATCCCCGGTCGTGACGTCAAGAATAGAGGACCCGGCAATTCCGTGCATTTCCGGGTTTCCGACTTCGAGATTTTGGTGGAGTTTACTCCCATAAATTAACTATTCTGAACTTGTCTTGTCGGTTGAACGCCATTTAGTGTTATTCTGGGGGTTAAAAGCTTTCTATTGATGTGATTATCTCAATATTTGGGATTATCCTAGAATTTCACCTTTAAAGCATTAAAGCCACACTATCAATGTTTAGATCCTTGTGAGCATCATGTGGAGAGATTTAACTGACAGGTTCTACCTCAACAAACTATGTGATGAAATACATAAGATTTGGGGATTTATCAGCTTTCTTACAATATCTCCTGTCTATATGGCTGTGAGTTATATGGAGAACGAGACAATATCACATTGTTTGTCGACAAAGAGGTTTCTAATTTTTAAGTGTGGGAACTTAAAAACGGTATGACATCCTCATGATAATGATACATATTGTCGTATGAAATTGAAGTCTTTTAGGGAAGGGTCCCGCCCCCAAAATGCGGAATAACATGGATGTGGCCGGCTAGGGTAGATTTTATGTAGCGCTTGTCTGTGATTACCCCCGCCCTCATCCTAACTCTCGATCTAACCGATTCTTTAATTCTATATTTCTTCCTCGAGCTCTTGCCCCGTCCGGCTCTGTTTCTTATACTTTTTTCAATCTGTTATCCTCTCTCTCTCTCTCTCTCTTCCGCACAGTGTAAAGTGTGTATGTTATGCTCGCAGTTGTTAACAGCTTCCCCGGGAATTTACCAGTTAATGTGTATGTGTGCGTGTGTGTGTGTGTGTGTGTGGGAGGGGGCTTTAAAATAGAAATAAAGATGGCAATTACAAATGACCTTGACCAAGACAACATACGGAAACACATGGCATTGTTAATGAATGGCAGCTCGCGTGTTGTTTGCGGTCATGATAATCATCATTTTGTGCCACTCCCCTTAGAAAGTTACCCACACTCACAAAACTGACCCACACCCTCGCATTAACAAGTTCTGGGTGTTTCTTTATCATCTTCTCTTCGAGGGCTTTAAAACCCAGGAACAGTTGAGCGACTGATCATGCTTTATCATCAGATATATCCGGTATATGGTACAACTTTCTAAATAAAGTTCTTGTAAAAATACTGAAAAAAAAAATTAGTGCCATTGGTATGTGTTATCGTTAGTCAACCCTTTTAAAGGGATTGGGTATCTTTGCCTCAGATTCTAAACAAAATCCTGGATTTAGCTCATGCTGCAATCATAATTATAAACCTTTAGGTCAGTCAGGAATCCCATGACTTTTACAAGCCGATCGCCTGTCTGATTATCAAGATATTTATGATTGATATTAGAAATGGCAAAAACTGTTTGCCACACAGTTTTGAACAGTGATTCTAACACTACAGTCTATTGGGGGAAATGAGTATGGTAAAACCGGTCACTCAAAGATTTTTACTTTTTTGAAGCACTTCATGATCATTTTGAAGCGCAATTTTATTAGGGCTTCAATATTACACCATATCTCAGACACTGATAGCACGTAGGGCCATGTATCTCAGATTTGTAAAATTTGAAACATTGTTAAACAATGCCTTTAAATTGCAATCGCGAACCGTGTATTACTCTGTCAGTATCACCTTCATGTTGAAGCTAATAGAGGAATATAGAAGTTCCATATAAATGATGTTGACTATGACGCAGAATCAAATGGATGTGCTGTGTAAAGTTAGACAAAAGAGAAAATAGAGACAGCATTTCTGTCTGGAATAAAGAGTAGATTTGGAGATTAGTTAACCTTTAAGTCCTTTCCTCTGGCTTCTAATTTCCCAAATGCACGTAGAGGCAAAAACATAGAAAGAAAATAAAAGGAATATAATATTCATGTTTTCGAACACACTAAAAATTAAAATGTTATTTTTCCATCGGCTTATTCAAAAGGTAGCCTATGTGAAAATATATTGACGTACATTTCATTAAAAATGCTACATAGCTGCGTTGAATTAAACGATATTGTAACTGGACAAATGTAATATTCAGTCCTACATAAATATTATTGTTGTGTACGTCTTGTATTAAGTGCATACAATTTTAGGTATGAAGTCATTTTGCCTCAAGAACAATTTCTCTCGCCTCTCTATATGATCTTCGCGCAGACAATAATCACGGTCAAATCTGCGTGTACCGATGCGTCACGCGCGTTCGTCTATCTTAATTCTTCCCGTCCGTTCACCCAGTAACCATAGCAACGAAACCCTCGAATTGACGCTCTTCTCAAGCTATCTCTTCCAAAGCTCGCGCGTTTAATCTAGGTTACGCTATATCACTTACCTTGATGTCTCTCTTTGTCAAGGTAAATTCGTTATCAAACAGTCAAAATACGCAATTCCTTCTCCTTGCTTCTTGAAGTGACTTGAGAAGACGAATTATCATGGATTAACAAGATTAAATCGCTATAATTATCTCTGATTTGTCTATGACAGGTATTTATCTATTACTCGTCAGTAAAATGACCTAAACTGTCCAAAATAATTAAGGTCTATTGCGTAAATTGTAGGTGAATCAATTTCTTATGAACTTATGAAGTGGAACGAGAATACCTTTTGATCAAACTGTCATAAACTTGATTCGTCAAAATAGGCCTACGTATTTCCTGGACGTTAAAAGAATATACGTAATATAGAATACATTTGGTACAATCTTAATATCGTTAAAGAATTCTGCATATTTTGAAAAATTGTCATTTAATAGGTCTGCAAATGTGAAAGGAAAACTATTTATGTTTTGAGTCATCACTGTAGTATGTACCTTCTGGAAATGGTGCATGTGTATCAACAGAGTCGGTCTAAATTTCCATTTGTTTTTCATCCTTTCCTTTTTCATTAGATTTGCTTGAAAGGTCCACCAGATACTCGTCACCATGGCGCTTGCTGTAAACTCGAGATTCTCTTCACGACCGTCCTACTACGCAGAGGAAAGCCAGCCTGCCACAGACACTCGACCGTTCTCCTACCTCAATCGTCCTGGTAACCCCCGGGTACCTGCGGTTATACGCGATCAACCATGCGTCGATTCTGACATATATTTTTCGACTCCGAACGTAGCGGGATATGGCGATGAGCGTCCTCCGCCTCGACCTCCACGTTCGCCGAAATTCACCAGGGTCGTTCCATCGAAACCTCCTCGGACGCCGCCAAGGTCCCCACTAGCTGGAAGGGCTCACTTGGCATATACTCAATCCGATTCGGATTTACATAGTCATGTCGGTCTTCGAGTACCCGGTCAAGCAAGAACACCACCTCCGTTAACCCCTCCTCATGGGTTCGGATCCAAACAGCATTTCTTCCCTTTTGAAGAGAGGTCACCACGATCGCCTAGGATCCCGCCCAGGAGCTTCCATACTCCTGATGACACACCCGCTGTTCCCCCAAGATCTCCAAGGCTTCCGCCAAAGCCGATGAAGTTCTCTCAGCTCCCGCCACCGATACCCCAACCTCTCGCCGGCAGATCCATTTCAAACCGATCGGACAGGCCGGAGCGCGTCCTCTCGCATGACCCACGAACCGACGTCAAGAAGATGACGCGACAGACAAGTGCAGATACTGTTCGGATCGCTGCCCAGACCGAGAGAAACTGCTCAGATCCGCACCTCCACCTCCTAAATCTACCCCACCAATTATGGAGCAGCCAAAGTCAACTCGAATTCCGACCGACGGAATGCAGAATGGAGGAAAAGGTGGAAAGGGGTCGAAATCAAATAAAAATAACAAGGCAGGTAATCGGGAGGCGTTTGAGCTGGAAAAACCCGAAGAAAAGAAAGGTTGTTGCAATCAGTGCGCGAGAATTTGTGTCGACGATGGTCCAGAGTTCCTCATAGAGCTGTGTCTCGACTGAAGACATTCGCATTCGGTTGTACCTGACAAACAGCTCGAATGGGGTATCATCTGTTTGCGTAAGGTATACCCGACTTTTCAAGAAACCGCCCGACGCTAATGCACAACCTTGCACGACCATTTTCTAAAGTAATTTGGTATGACAATGGGAAATGCATTCCAAGCCGATATGTCGATGATCTTAGAACGGTTTGACAAACATAGAATGAACGCAGAATACTTATTTTCCATCGTGGTTAGTGAAGACCAAAAGGATGATGGTAATTGAAAAGAGAAAAAAAACCTTGACCTCGACCGTGGAAACTCCATTCCTTTCTGACCGGTGACTACCATGTCTACTATATCGTAGAAAGTAGAACGAGTAAGGAAGAAATTAACTTATCACAATAAGTTTAAAGAGCTAAAAAGATCGCCAACGTCGACTAAAGCAGAAAATGACACTTAAAAGTAAAACCAAAAAAATTAGAAACCGGCACGTGTTTTTGATCTATATTCTTGTGAACTGTATTCTAAGTCACGAACTGGTAACGACTAGCGCAATATAAAGACAGTTTTACGTGACGAACGGATATGACCTTTAGCTGTCCAAATTCGGTTTCAGCAAGGCTTGAACCATTTTGTTTGGTTTCATCAGAGGAGCCATTACCGTTAAGTTAACAAAACTGCTATGATGTTACAGTGCCACAACGTAACAAAGAGTGACGTTTTGTGGTGTCGTGGGTTACACAGATAGCATACGGAAGCGAGGTGTACCGTCGATCAAATCATATATTGACTCATATCTTCTGTGATGGACGAATGCTTAGAGTGTGGACCTTAATGTCCAACTTCATTACTTGCCATGGATTGACAACGACAACATTTTAGATGCATTATTACTGTAATACGTTACGCATAGTGAGATCATACTTACGAATATTGGTATTTACCAAATGATGTTATTGCGCTCATATTTAAACAAAAACACACGTTGTTCTGACTATTTTTACCAGTTGTTTAGCGAGAGGCACTGGAAGAGGGCACCGAAAATATCGGGTGTACATGTGCGGGAGGGCGAGGCCATAGAGTGGGGGATCCGGGTGGCAAGCAAAGAAGGTGATCGAATCATTTTCTCCCCTTTTGTTTCCCTCTCTCTTCCCCATTTTCTTTCTCCTTTGTTATAAATTCAGGGGGGCATGTGCCCAGTGACCCCCACGGTGACGCCAATATGTCTTACAATAAGTATTCAATGAACGAATCAAGTTGATGACATTTTTAGGGGGAAAACCTTCGCCTGAGATATTAGGTATATCAGTCTGTAATCGTATACATGATTTTCCATTCTGCTGATTAAACCACATCCATGGCTGCACATTATCCTTCTTTACAGCATAATGTCATCCTTTCTGACCTGAAATCTTTGTTAGTTGTATATGAACATTATCGCAATTATCATTATGGTATGGACAGTTTGATGTTGATGCTGATGGGTGTAAAAGACAATGACATATTTTTTTCATCAAAACTTGAAAAGACAAGCTCGCATTTAGCCGTCACTCTTCATCTAGATATTTCCGTATTCGTGGTTTAATGAAATAATCAATTACATTGATATTCCTTGATACAGGGCTAACCACAACCGCAATTTTGATCGCTATGGGTGTATCTCACTGAGCGGCGAATGCTTGCGAACGTAGCGAATTTGGGGTTTCGCCAGGGTCCGTAAAAGGTTGCAAGAAATTTCGCAACAGTTTTCATTGTAAACAGTTTTTCTTGTCGCAAAGAAATTTTGAACATGTTCAAAATTTCTTTGCGAATTTATTTTTCCGCAAACAGTTGCAAGCGTTTGCAAAAAGTCGTAAGCGTTTGCAAAACAGTCGTAAGCCTTTGCAAACGGTTGTAAGACGGTGTCGCTGAAGTTCTTTTTGATTCGCCAATGCTAGCGACCACGTTACCATATGGTTCCTATATAAAATCGACCCATTGAGTACCAGGAGTTAGCAAAAGGTCCCAAACATTCACAAAATAGTGGCAAAGGATTGGCAAATAGTTGCTAATCTTCGCAAAAACTGTCGCTAACATTTGCTTACAGTCGCTAAAAGTCGCCAACTGCCTTTCGCAAACACTTTCGCAAAAAATCGCTCAAAATATGTTGCTAATTGTCGCTAAACATCGCTAAAAGTCGCTATTTTTCGCCAACATTCGTCAGAAAAGTTGGCAAATCCAAATTCGCAACGTTCGTAAGCATTCGCCGCTCAGTGAGATACACCCTTTATTAAGACTGATAAAAATGACAGCTAGATTCGCATCAAAATCAATGAGAAATGAATGTTTATAAGTTAATGTCCTTTGTATAGTGGTGATTTTATATGGTTCCTTGTATCGGAGTTTAAGGCCCTATCTCACTGAGCGGCGAATGCTTACGAACGTTGCGAATTTTGATTTTTGGATAAAAAAGAACTTCAACGACACCGTTTTACAACCGTTTGCAAAGGCTTACGACTGTTTTGCGACGAGAAAAACTGTTTGCGACAATGAAAACTGTTTGCGAACTTTCTTGCAACCGTTTACGAACCCTGGCGAAACCCCAAATTCGCTACGTTCGCAAGCATTCGCCGCTCAATGAGATAGGCCCTTTAGGGGTTACCGTTGAGGCATTGTTATGATAGAGCGAAAGAGTTAATTGCTAGTCTTTGCACAATCGTCAAGTCACATAGACTTTTCATACATTTATTAATGGATATAAATCCCCGATCCCTGGGACTCTTTATTGGTTTCACAAGGGAAACCCAGTGAGGCAATTAAATTTGACATTCCATTGGGGCAATTAAATTTGACATTCAAATGATTTAGCCTTGTGGTCTTCGAGTTGCTCGAACAAGGCATGTTGGCAAATATATACATGTAATTCGTAGAGCCTTTATCGAGAAATGTAAACAATTAACGCTTTTTTCTTCGTTTTGCTTCTTGGAAAATTTCTTGGCTGGTTTTTCGGAAAATTAGCTCTCCAATTCCATTCAAAATGTTTAGTGGCGCCCCCGTGCTCAAACGATGGCAGGTATGAATGAAACAGGCTAACTTTTTAATGTAAAAAAAGGTTTTATTTTCAGTATCCTTCCTGAGAATTGAATGTAGTTCAGAGTTATACAAAATAGCATGATTTTGTATCCCTTTTCTGGCAATTACAAGAATGATACTAGCCATTCCATTCTATCTTGAGCAGAGTTTGACATTACTATCAGGTTGAAATGAAGAATAATAAATAAGTTACTAAGAATCCAATATGACTTCGAAGCTAGGCTAAGGATCTGTCATCTCATTATTTGTATCCTCCGCCCCTATGGTTGGTTAGCGGATACATTGTGTGTCTCCTGTCAATGTTTCCAGCCAAAGATTTACAAATTAAAGGGGCCCTTTATGGTGTATTTCCTTTTACCATCACCCTTGATTGTCTTTCAGGTTAAACTCCCTTATCACCTGGAAGGGAGACTACAAGATGTGTTAAAGAATTCACAAACTCTCCTTCAGGGATTGATTAATCTTGTTATGTTAAAGATTATTAAACAGAAAACAAAAGATGACATCGTAATAAAATGTGATAGTAGCCCCGAGCAAGAATAGCTATAAAAGGTCTAGGTCATTTTGGGCCCCTGTTTTAGGTCACGTATTATGATTTTAAACTGTTTTAATTTCAAAGATTTTGGCAGGCAAAAAGTGTAAAAGTTGGCTTTTTGTATGTCCAAGTGTATTACTACCCAATTATTGCTATAACGTACACCTTACCTTAATGAGTTAAATTCAAAGCGAGAAAAGGCTCGAGAGAGATGTTAAAAGGCAAGCAGGGTAATAGTTCAATATCGATTGTTTGTATTATGTCCATTTCTTCTGTCATGAATGACTCTTCCTTGAAGGGGTCTCATTGTATGACATGTGACCCGTCTGAGTGCAATAAACAACTTATTATTTGATACAAATCAGAGTGACTTTGAATTTCGTCTCGCATGAATCTTTCTTTTTGTTCGTCTCTGTCTCATTCTCTGTCTCTGTCTCTCCTCTCTCTCTTCGTGTGTATTTCTCCTTGTCTGTCTGTCTGTTTCTCGGCCTCTTTGTCTGTCCCTTCCCCCTTCTCTCTTATTCTCTCTCTCTCTCTCTCTCTGTCTCTCTCGCTCTCTTTGTGTCCGTCTCTTGTCTTCATTAACTATAATCACTATTTTCTTCCTTTTTCTTTTCTTTTTTCTTATCTCCCCCTTTCTCTATAATTCCTTTTTCTGGACCCATCCACTCCTTTCATGTTCTACTTTCTCTGTTTCTTTTTTTTTGTTCTCTATTTTTTAACTCATCTCCAGTGGCTTCATAAACGTGACTCACTTATTTCATTAGCATGATTAGAGTTTGAAGTAGCAGGATCTTGTGGAATCCCAAATCACTGCCAAAGTAATATGAATATGAGATCACTACAGCTGTGCGAATCTCAAATCGACAATTTTGTCAGTGGATTGTGACGTAGTGACGGATTACTCTCTCGTTTGTCGCGTACAAAAATATCAATTATTTCTGTTTTTCTTCAAAGTGCCTTCACCCTTGGGGCACTCCTCAAAATATATCATGGAGAGTACATTATTACAGGTCCTCTAAAAAGAACAGACCATCCCGAGTCATACATTTATGAAAATTTGAAATTTTAGTCCGTTTGTGTATTGGAGCAAATGGGAAAGTTGTACGCCACTACATCACATACACATCATCAATTCAGCCAATTTGAAAAGCCCATACCTATAGTAATTGCAAATTTTAAAAATTCGTAACTTTCTAATTTTTTGTCCGATTTCATTCAATCCTTCATCAGTATGCTTCTCTGATTGTTCTGCTTTATTCTAGACAAGTTTGCTATCAAGGTTGGATTTCCCTTTAAAGCATATGGGTGGGGGACTCCGTAAGATGTGTGCTGTGCGGCATGTTAGGTAATGATGTTCATCTATCTCGTTCAACATGTAAATTCTTTGATTTTTAAATTGATCAATAATGGGTTATTGATATTTATTTGAGATTTTTTTTCTGAGCGGGGGTGGATGTATTTAGGGAGTAAAATATATAGTTTAAAGACTTGCTATAGTATGTTGTGCAGGACACATTTTCCGACAGATTGACAAAGATCGGTGCTAATTCAA
Source organism: Mesocentrotus franciscanus (assembly GCA_037976565.1). Classification (NCBI taxonomy): domain Eukaryota; kingdom Metazoa; phylum Echinodermata; class Echinoidea; order Camarodonta; family Strongylocentrotidae; genus Mesocentrotus; species Mesocentrotus franciscanus. The sequence goes on from CP137685.1 coordinate 4,590,561, forward strand.
AAGTTACTTATGGGGATATCCTTAAAAAATGCATGAGGCTCTGTGGGTGTGTATGTGGGGGGGGGGGTGGGGCGGAAGATATACCCGACCGTCTCCTTTGCTGTACATATTGATCAAGGCCTTGGAAGTGCTCTTTCCGTCGTATTCTCTCGACAATTCTAAGTCGGAATTCCTACCTTACTGTGTCCGTCGGTGACGATGACACATCAAATATCTATTATACCTCTTCGAAAGGCAGTTCCAGAATGTGTTAATGGGAGAGGGGGGCTGAGGAGAAGACCTTTTGGGACCTTTGTGAATTAAATCAAGCCTCTTTCTTGAGCCTTGTACATGTTCATAAACTGATTGCATGGAAAAGGGCAACTTAGGGAGGAGCAAGGGAGAGGTATCTAATATGTTCCAGCGACAATATTGTTCCTGGCTTTATTTCATCAACGGTATAGGGTAATTAGGTTTGGGTTGTAATCGGATTTAGGTTAGGTTTAGGTTTAGAATTAAGGTTAGGGCTGTAATCGGGTTTAGGTTAGGTTAAGGGTTAGAATTAAGGTTAGGGCTGTAATCGGGTTTAGGTTGGGTTTCGGGTTAGGAAGTGTTGATTCCAGGGTTGGAGGTATGAATTCGGTAATGTACATGTAGATCGGGTGTAGGAAATTGACCCGGAGCAGTTGTCAAAGGAGCATAGGTTGTAAAGTCGGGGAGGGGGAGGTGATCCCCTTGTCCCTCATAACTGACTCTACTGACTGGTCTCCCACATGACTCGCTTTCATCCTCTTCTTCTTTACTAATAAGGAAGCTTGGGGGCAATCCAAGGTATGCTTGATACAGACCGGAACACAATGACTCATTCTCAGCCAGTTCATGCTATATACAGCTAGCTTTCCCTTCCAGCATGGCCATACGACCTTTGATGTACCTACACTGGGGCATGACTCAATCGAACGCTGCTGACTTTGCGAGCGAGTCCTTAAAGGGCAAGTCCACTCCAAAAATAACCTACTTTAAATAGAAGCAGAAAAATCAGGCAAACCAATCAAAAAAAGTTTGAGCAAAGTCGGATAACTTATAAGAAAGTTATGACTTTTTAATGACATGAAAAACTTTGAAAATCACTAGACAAATTGGTAACTCACTCATGAGTCTGTGATGTCATGTCCTCACTATCCACTAATTATTTTCTTTATATCGATAATATAAATTTCCTATTTCCCACTAAGAATCTTATTTCTTCACACCAGCATCCAAGTTAGATTTATAGTAATATGTTTTTGTGCGGATGCACTAATATAGAGTAATTTTTTCCAGTTAAATCATGAAAAATGTAAATTTTGATAAACAATTCATATAAAAATCAATAATTATGAATATACAATATTCAGAAAATAGTATCAATTCTTCAAAGTTCATGAACATTTTTGTGAAATGTCATGCACGCAATATGATACAAATCATATAACCTGGGCAAAGACATGGGGAAATCAAGTTTTAGGGGATAAAAAGGGAAATTAATGGGATTAAACTATATAAAGCAATTGATAAATAGTGAGGACATGACGTCACAAACTGATAACCAAATTGGCAATTTGTGTAGTGATTTCGATTGTTCCATAGTTTTACATACTTTTTCAAAAATTCATAACTTTCTTATTAATTATCCGATTTTGCTCAAACCTTTTTTGATTGGTTTGTCTGATTTTTCTGCTTCTATTGAAAGTAAGTTATTTTTGGAATGGACTTGGAATTTAAGAAGAACAGTTATTTAAAGGGGGCTTCTATTCATTATCTTACAGGGTAGATACTAGATAGATAAACATAGTTCGTGCACAATGAAAATACCTGATAAAGAGATTCGCAAAGTACTCATGGGAACTTTTGGCAGCACGAAGAAATATCTACGACAGGGCCATTCTTTTCTTTCTTTTTAACAATAGAAATATGACAATTTACCCCCTCCCCCTCCTCCCTCGTCAACGCCCCTAGTGACGCCATTCTAGCGACGCTCCTCGGATTCCCACAACTCTCAATGCATTTAGCCGATCTTTTGAATCGATGTTGAATAAATATACCCAAGATGACATTTTAACTTTTCTATATCGCACTTTATTTCACAAAGACATTTCACATAGACAAACGAAATTGATTCCAAAAACACTGAGTAATAGAGGGCCACATTCCCCGCCTAGCATTATCTTCATATTGAGTACATTACTCTTACCATTAAACAAATAAATAGATATATATACATATAAATGAATAAATGAATAAATAAATTAATTAATTAATTAATAAATATATATAAATAATAAAATAAATGAATAAATACATAAAATAAATATATATATATATATATACATATATATAAATAAATAAATAAATAAATTGATAATTAATAAATAATAAAGAAAGAAATATATTTATAAATACATCTATAAGTACAACCATGAATTTAAAAATTTACACATTATATTCACTCACTATGCATGCATAAAGGCCAACTCTAAGTGCCTATTATCAAAGCATTTATGAACTAAAATAAAGTGAACAAACATATATGGTGTAAAAGTTCATTATTGGTAAAAGAATTCTCATAACTCATACCGCAGAACGCGGTGATCTATTAAAGTGAACTTACATACAATTTTCTTAGTGCGCCATATTTCCAATGACTGCGAACATGTAAGTCAGGCTAAAAGTTTTTAAGACATTGGGATAAGTTTGTAAACTCTGTTCATCTTGATATGTGATATATATACATAATAAACACTGAAATGGAGGACAAGCTGATAATAGTTAGTGTTATTTCTTTTAAATGTACCACATTACTGTATAACTAAATACATCAAATATGTTCATCATAAATAGCATATCAATTATCTAAAGCAGATTGTATATCAATTTCATATGAAGGTACGTCACAATATTATTTAGTTTTTTGCAGTAGTAATGATAGTGGGCCGCGGAAACCAGAACTTAATATGATTAGTATTCTAAACCATAAAATGACCCTAGATGAGGCAATATCTCATACTTATCGGTTATTTACATTGTTTTGTATGTATTTTCATGTGATTTTTATTCATATTCGTTATTATACATATATTTGCAATGTGCGCGGGAAATTTCATAAAAATACTTATACAAACTATTATGTTGATAGAGCTAAAAAATAATGTTTTAATCTCTTGAAAGAGAGAGAGGGAGAGAGAGAGAAGAGAGATGTTGATGTATAATTTCGTAATATCCACACATGAAGTACATCAGACACAACCAAATTGAACTTTCTATTTAGACGAAGCTCTGTCAATTATGGTGTAGAGGTATGGGTTTAGAGATGAGTTGATAGGGAGTATGAACACGACAAGCCAGGCATAAACATCCGGGGATGCCTTCACAAGATCTGCCTGAACCAGGATACCCAAGATAATGATAGGCATCCAACAACAGAAGTCCGTACCGACGATCAGCGACATCTTGATGGCCAGCTTCACCTCGTCCGCGGCTTTCGACCTCTGCCCGACCTCCTGCGCGCTGAGGCGAACCCTGATGAAGATGGCGATGTAACAGAGAACAATGACGAAGAAACTGATGAGATTGACACCAAGAAAGAGAGCAATGGAATACTGCCAGGTCGACACCGAAGCTCCGGCGACGATGGAGAATTCGGATATGCCATACTGAGATTGACCGTAGGTGTCAACTGCGGCGTAGAGACCAATATGCTTGCGGATCAGTGGAAGGCCAACGCAGACATCACTGAGGCTGTATACATCGGTGTTGATATAGCTGAAGACGATAGAGATGCTACTCAACAGGATGGCCACGGACCAGATGAGGGCGGCAAACACACGTGCAGAGAGAACACCTAGACGTCTTTGACTGAATGGGAACAAGATGCAGATGAAACGATCGACTGAAATGAGGGTGATCAAAAAGACAGATGCCTCACTGCTCAAGACGGAGATAAATCCTGCAATCTGACAGGTATTGCTCCTTCGCCATTCCTCGGATCTGCCTTCCCAGAAGTAGGATTCTCCAATGTAGATGTCCATCACCGCTAGGATCACCATGTAAACACCCATCAGAAAATCCGACACGGCCAAGTTGGTGATCAGAATAGACTGAATCGAAGCAACAGTGCTTTGGGTCTTGGTTCGCATCCTGCGGAAGATGACATAGGCGTTCCCGAATAGAGCACTGAGGCCGAGCATCCACATAAACACCTTGATGGTGGTATTCTGGAGGAAGGTCTTACGGCAGGTAAAGAGGGGATGGGGCGGTTCTCGGTTGACGCATTCAACACCAGCCGGAAGTAGACAACACAGCCTTGGGTCATAAACATGCCTGTTCAAAATATTAATAAGAAAGTTATTTGTAAAGTACTAGCAAACCAGCTTAAATTATGAAAAACACAAAAAAGTGATTTCTTCAAAACACCAAATAAAGTAGTTGATTGTTCACTCAAGCATAAAATGTTGATGGGATAGGTGAGGATACACCGGGGACGAAGCATGATCTTTCATATATTGCCTTGTGATTATCAGAACATGAACATTTGTAGGCCTTTACACGACTCTCATCCTTGCTGATGCCAGCCAGAACAAGTATCGCCAGACTTTGGGGTGCCATTACTTTGATGTAAGAGACGCTAAGCTATCCACAGGTAAGAAAATCTCCAAAAATATTTTGAACTATTCATTTTTTTGCAGGATTTTTCCAACGTTTAACTTTTTTTGTGGGGGACGCACCGTAGAGAGTTTTCTAAATGTTCGGTTCTTGTATAGCGCATATCACATTATAACGTCTCTATGCGCTTCCAAAGAGCTTTGGAAATTATTACCCCGGCTTTAGCATGGCTGTCATTACGGCGCTCTAGCACATTAATTCCTGCCAGAGTTTTCTAGATGCGGTGAAGAAGTCTAATAGGAAACAAAGTATGTCCAAAATGATCGAAACTACTTCGAAAATCAATTTCAATACCCTATTGTAATGTCCGATAGAAATCATATTCGAGTTAAACAATATGTCATTGCAATGTATGCACATTTCAATAGGTGACGTGAAAGGCCACTAAAATTGCCTGAGGTTGACTTTTCGAAAGTATTTTTTGTTTATTGCAAATTTTTCTGCATTTATTTAAAAAATAAAATACAAAATATTCTAACAACAATGATATGTGTCATATAACTAATTTACTTAGAATGTGACAACTGAAATATAATAAAAGTACATAATTATGATATTGATAACTTGAAAGTAAAGAGTTAAATCAAAGAATCAAGATAAATGCAGAGGCCAACTATAAACTTGAATGCTTGAGTCGATAGCAGCCGGGAAGGAGTGGGGCACATGACGCTGTTATATTATTTTTCAAAAAGTATCTAAATAAAAAGTTGGAAGAAAGCAAAATAAGAAAAAAAAATTGCTAGTGAGTGCATGTGGGTGCGTGCAAGTCCACTCCAAAAATAACTTACTTTCAATAAAAGCAGACAAATCAGACAAACCAATCAAAAAAAGTTTGAGCAAAATCGGATAAGTAATAAGAAAGTTATGAATTTTTGAAAAAGTATGTAAAACTATGGAACAATCGAAATCACTACACAAATTGCCAATTTGGTTATCAGTTTGTGACGTCATGTCCTCACTATTTATCAATTGCTTTATATAGTTTAATCCCATTAATTTCCTTTTATCCCCAAAACTTGATTTCCCATGCCTTTGCCCAGGTTATATGATTTGTATCATATTGCGTGCATGACATATCACAAAATCTTTATGAACTTTGAAGAATTGATACTATTTTCTGAATATTGTATATTCATAATTATTGATTTTTATATGAATAGTTTATCAAAATTCAAATTTTTCATGATTAAACTGGAAAATAATTACTCTATATTAGTGCATCCACACAAAAACATATTACTATAAATCTAACTTGGATGCCGGTGTGAAGAAATAAGATTCTTAGGGGGAAAATAGGAAATTTATATTATCAATATAAAGAAAATAATTAGTGGATAGTGAGGACATGACGTCACAGACTCATGAGTGAGTTGCCAATTTGTCTAGTGATTTTCAAAGTTTTTCATGTCATTAAAAATTCATAACTTTCTTATAAGTTATCGGATTTTGCTCAAACTTTTTTTTTGATTGGTTTGTCTGATTATTCTGCTTCTATCGAAAGTAAGTTATTTTTGGAGTGGACTTGCCCGTATCGCGTTGTCTAGAAAACTTACAAAACTTCCAGACCTTCTAGACCGTCAAAGATCTCAGGATAGAGCAGCATAGGGGGTGATGATCGAGACATCACACGACTGGTCAAGAAAAATGGGAGAAAACATATGAATGTAATTATTATAGCAACTCATATTCCGAAACTTCCACTGTACTCAATCCTTGTCTGTAAGGGTTCAAAACTCAATGAATATAACGACACCCCCCCCCCGAAAATAAAAATAGTATTTTAGATTTAGGTAAAGTAAGGTGTCACCAAAGCAGCCACTTATACATGTTATAAGAGACTTTATGGAGAAGTTATAGGAACCAGAGCTATCTAAACACAAGAGTTTTAGGCCAACTTGGTGTCAGCTGGTCACAGCATGGCGTCTATTTTGCTTTGAGAGAGAGCGAGGGCGAGAGAGAGAGAGAGAAAGATGAAATTCGAAAGAGAAATATAACTTATATATTTACAAATAGAAAGAAAACTTTAGAAAGTTGTATATTTACACATCTCTAATATGAGGATGTCCTCGGAAAGTGCCCGGCTCGATGAGATACAATGGATTCTTGATGAGAACTCTGGAGAGATTTAAAAACGAATGTATTTGGTTTGTATATAATAATGAGTAGTATATGATTGTTATAACTTGCTTCAAGGATGGATACAGGATTGTCTGTAAGGGGTCTTTCATCAGATAATATAATTTGGGGAAACTCATAATTCCTGATATTTTTTTCTTCATTTCCCCCCTTTTGACATAATTATATGTCCTCTTCTCTCTCTCTCTCTCTTTTCCTCAATAGGGACCCGTGGTAATGTTGAACCCTCGATTCCACCCATTATATTTCTTATGAAATGTTTCTGAATAAATGCTTTAAGATGAAAAACATACTGAAAACAGCAATGACGAAAATACTAATGATCGTAATGATGATGGTATTAATAATGACAATAATAATGACAATAATAATAATAATAATAATCACAATAGTAATGATAATAATGGCGATGATGATGATGATGATAATGATGATAATAATGATACTTCTATACTACTCCTACTACTACTACTACTACTACTTCTACTACTACTACTAATAATAATAATTAAACAAAATGATCAAAATAATAATCATCATCATCATGATTTTGTTTACCAAGGGAAGCATCGTCAGCATCAGTACTGTTTTTCCTGAGGGCCCTCCAGTTATCATTATCCCATCAATTGCCAGGTACATGTGTGGTGAAATGTCCAAAGGATGTTTGTGCCGGGCTGGGATTCGAGCCCTCAACCCTTGTACTGAGAGTCAAGGGATTGGACCACTATACAACGACAACTAATAAACTACTAAAATTGTACTTACAGCATAACGAATTGTTCTTGAAATCCTTCTATCAATGACGAATTGACAGAGGTGAGCAGATTATCTTCCAAAATCCTTGCATTTGCGTAAAAAGAAATATAGAAAATAAAACTTCAATTCACTCGAAATGTATCTTAAAGTTCCAAGTAAATCCATTTTATTTTATTTCATTAAATAAAGATGAAATGCTTATCATTTTGATCTCTAATAAAGCCAACATAATTATATTGAAATTAGATTTACACAAAATGTCGTGAATAAGTCACTTCGTATAAACCATCTGCGCGTGGGAAGATAAATGTCATTTGTACAAACATTTTAAAACCCGCCACGAAGACGAATACTGGATACGTGCTCATGAAAGTTATGTAATCATTATTCATTTATGTACCGACGGTACATTCTTTGATACACAGGTGGAAGTATTCTTTTCAAGAGGGCAAACAAAAGGTATTCATGAAGCACCTCTATCACTTTGGCAGTGATCATTCTAAAATGCACAAAGTGGGATGTCTCCGTGTGTAAAAACAAAATCTGTAGATATTTGGGGGCCATTTGTACAAGTGCTATCTCTGACGTTTAGCCAGATTAGGAAAGCCATTTGAGTCTCGTTAGACAGGTGATCAAATTAATGTGGGCAAAGTTGAGAAATGAATGAATAATAGTTTTATTAAATTTTGAGAGAGCAGCAATTCAATATTTAAAAGAAAAATAAGTATATTGCTTTCTCGTATGACACAAACATTTGTAAACTTTACCCGCCTACAAAAGTCGTCTTTCATGTTTCCTCTGAGTGGTCTTTGTATACAGGTTACACTAAAAATAATCTATGTATTTAACACACTGAAGATTCGTACACCAAAAAAGTACTGGGTCCGAACGACTTTTGGCATTCGCTTTACCCGACTTGAGTAATAATAATTGTCTAGCTAAGGTTAAAAAATGGAGAATATTTACTTCAAAATAGGAAAATATTACTCAAGGTGGGAGAAAAAATGCCTACTGTTGGTCAGACACATAAATACCCTCATCGTAAAACCTTATCCAATATTTTAAAGATTGTATAGTACAACATTTTAAAAAAATATGTACGTACAAACGCTGTAAAGTATCGCAGACATCTTCGAATGTACCGGGACGAATTCCAGTGAGTTTGTTACTTTCTAAGTTTCTGGAGTGAAGAAAATGCAAAATATAGTTCATCATGTTCATCAGACCTTTTCTCAACAAAAAATATGCTTTACCCACTATTCATGCGCTCATTAAAATGGCATTACGACTTTGTACTTGCATGCAGTGTATACTATCCTACGTTTAATTTTACATGATGGCAAATCATCAAGATAGCACAGGCATTGGAAATGATATTTGTTTGTTTGTTTTGTTTATTTGTGTTTGCATTCTATTGCATGTAAACTATTAGATTTTTTTTTTATTAATTAATATATATAATAAATCGTATCCGGACACCTACCCCCTGGACATCCACCCTCCAGATAACCACCCCCAGTCAACTACCCCCTAGGACAACTATTCTTAGGACAACTACCCCCTAGGGCAACCACCTCTAGGACGACTACCCCCGGGACAACTACCCCCGGACAACTATCCCAGACAACTACCCCCTAGAACAACTACCCCTAGAACAACTACACCCCGGACAACTACCCCCGGAAAACTACCCCCTAGGATAGTTGTACGGGGATAGTTGTCCTAGAGGATGGTTGTCGTAGGGGATAGTTGTCTCGGGGTAGTTGTCCGGGGGTAGTTGTCCTAGGGGGTAGATTTCCGGGGGTAGTTGTCCGGTGGTAGGTGTCCTAGGGGTAGTTGTCCTATAGAGGGTAGTTGTCTGGGGGTAGTTGTCCGGGGGTAGTTGTCCCGGGGGATAGTCGTCTTAGAGGGTGATTGCCCTAGGGGGTAGTTGTCCTAGGGGTAGTTGACTGGGGGTGGTTATCCGGGGGTGGATGTCCAGGGGGTAGGTGTCCTAGAACCATAAAAAATAATTGCAATGCCGCATTTCCAGCTCGACGCCCATCACCTTGACAAAAGATCAACAAAAAGAAAGAATTTTAAAAAAAGATACCTGGCGATTCCCCTTTATCTTTATCGTAAAACATCTATTTATGTACATCTTTGTAAAACAAAATTTAGAACGTGTTCTCCATTATACCCGGAAAGAGGACGAGTGCCCCGGCAACTTCGGAATTATTCATTATTTTACCACCGCTGCCCTATCCCATTCACCCAACTTCCCTACTGAAGATATACTAATTTTAATACCCTGAATGCAAACACGTAACAGAGGCATTATAGGGTGTGAGTTTTTTTTTTAATTGACATTTATTACAAGTAGGAAGTTTTTTGGTTTTTCATCTGTTTCCGACTATACTCACAAAAAATAAAGGTTATGGAGATCTCGAAAGCATCCGGCATCAAGACGATACAACTCATTGATTTCCAGGGTTCTAGTCATACATCAAAAGAGCGGTGAATATAATGTTTGTAATATCATGTAATGACAAAGATGAAAAAAACTAAAAATTCTATCAACATTTCGTTTCAATATACGAGCGAAATAAGGGGATGGGTCATGAAAGATGATAAGAGGTGACATACATTTAGAAAAGAAGCCTGTCAGATCTGCAACTGATCACTGGACAAGAAAATCTGCTTTTCACTATTTTAAATAAAGGAGAATGATGGTTGGCCCCCTGCATGGATCTTCCTTTCATTTAAGCTAGGGTTCGAATAAACTTAAGTTAAAGGTATAGACCAGTTTTGGAAATGCCCCCCTCTCAAAAAATGAAATGGAAGCTCTTATTACCAATCATGTGAAAGAATATGTTTTAACTAATACGTGATGATACAAATTTTGCCGGGAAACCGCCTACTAATTGATATATTTGGTAAATTATTATATCTATCCGGACTGGATAGATATAGCGCAGTCCCATATACATTTTTCTGTGCATAGTGCTTGTAACTTTACCAAGACTGGGCCAAATTTCCAAACAAGCAACGCCCCAAAATAGGGTTATCATTTTTGTTAATTGTTGGTGAGAGTTCGATTAGCCGACAAGCCTCTAAAAATACTGACAGAAAACTTGGGCGTCCCCTAGTAATGGAATCTCGTACTCACAGTATTTGGAGATTGTACAAATGACGAAACGTTCCTTCTGCCAGCACGGTCAGATGATTATTGTCAAGCACCCTGTCAAACAATAAAATATGTAGAATTATTGTAATCCTAGGTAGCTATCACTTCATTAATGAAGTATCTTATTACCAAGTCATTCTTTGTTCATATGCATGTCAGGCATGGGGCGGGGTTTGAACCTACAACCCCTCTGAGAATCAAAATACTCAGAGCCGGCCAGCGAGGTGGTGGTTTATTTATTTTTATTTATTTTTTGCATTTATGTAATAGACCATAATAACGTTGAATAATGAAATTTAAATATTCCCGTGAAGAAATGATATTCAGATTATCGAATCACAAGTCAATGTCCGTCAGTCTAAAAAATAGCTAATGATTAATCAAAAATTTGCTTGCTTGCCATATCTTCGGACAAAATACGACAGTATCATAAAGTTTACTCAGAATTTGTGTTGAGAGTGGATTCAATCATGTTGAGAGTGGATTTAAATGTCATGATGCCACAAAAAATTGATTACTACTCCTGTAGTTTTGCTGAGACCAAATCAGATTAGACTTACAGCTTATAGAGACGAGGAAGGCCATCAAAGGCTCCGACTGGCAGATGACTTATCATGTTTGAAGATAGATCACTAAAAATACAGATAAATGAAAAACAGTAGAAATATCACTGTCAGAAACAAAGAAAAGAAGGACGGCAGACTATTCAATTCAAAGAGAAAAAATGATACCGACAGACTCCATTTAACGAAAAGAACTAAATGGATTCTTATTATGTTTTGAATGAGTGTGCTGTAGGCTGTAGCAGAACCCTAATGTCCCCTCACTGAAATCGAAAACCCACAACTGATGTCATATTTAAACAATAAATTGTCCGTTTTAATAGCTATGGTTGATACACGAAATGATAATAACAACATTACAGAAACCCATCTCCACTCACATACAAAATAACAACATACTGGCTTACTCAGTTTAGATCGGCCGTAAATAATTTCGTTCTATAATTTAAACATTTTCGTGAATTAATTACAATAATGTACTATGGGCATTTCTACATTTGAAAGAGTTGAAGTCAATTGAAGAAGAATACGTACAGGAGGTGCAGATTGTCAAATCCTTGAAACGCATTAGGAATGATTGTCCGAACAGGTTCTCCCTTCAGGTATCTGGGAAAGAGAAACTAATCAATTATTATATAAAATCGATTTATGGTAGGAAGGGAAAATCGATTTTCTACTACATTAAACAAACAAAAGATTTACTAGAAACTGTAAGAGTTGAAAATATTACTAAAGAAAATTTGCTCTGCTCTTGAATTACTGTGTTTTCAGCACGTTTTTGGTAGATTATTTTGGTTTTGTTGGTCCAAGTAGTTATCCTGCATGAGTGCAAGGTAACTTTACGTATGGGAACTTCAAATTGGCTGAATCGGTAATGTCAATGTGATGTAGTGTCGTAGTGTAGTAGTAGTGTTTAGTGTTTTTTTGTTCAAAATGTATGACTCGAGAATGTCTTTTGTTTTCAGAGGACCTGTAATAATAAGCTCTCTATAATACATTTTGAGTAGTGGCCAAGGGAGAAGGCACTTTGTACACGACAAACGGAAAATTTGTCCGTGACTACGTCATAATCCACTGACAATTTGAGATTCGCATAGCTGTAGTGATCTGATATTCAAACATTCAAAACTCTCTCATTGTTCGTTTTCTCTTTTTTGTTTCCTTCTATCATATAAATAAACTTGTTACAAGGGTTGGATTGTCTTTTAAAATATCATCATCATCATCGTAATCATTATCATTCGGGGCCTATACTGACATAAATGTAGTCTTTCTGGCGCCTCTGCGTTGATAGTCTGGAGTCCAGCCGCCTGTTCCGTTTGTTGAGAAAGGTAGCCAGCTGTCTCCTTCGTCTGTATTACATGGAGGTTTCACAGGCATCGCCTTTTCAAGATGCGTGTAATACATATTGCCACACACGGTACCAACTGGACATCTGTCTTTCTCTGGATATCACAGAATAACAAACAAAAAAATGACATCGAAATTCAAATTTCAGTGAATCGAAATGAATAACTGGACAGACTTAAATTAGGTCATCGTGATTGGGTGTAAAAGCTCTGAACACCATCGCAAATACATAATGCTAATATTGAGCTCTGGTATGGGAATCGTAATTCGAGAGAAAATTGCTAATGATTTGTTCTGGATTGTTTATCCTGCAGTAGATTGGTTGTTTAGACCAGTGAAATAAATACTAACACACAACAACTTATCATCATCTTCGATAAAAACCACAACTCCCATTTGTACATTGTGACCTGTGTTTATAAGCACGTGGTGTCAGGCCTATATACTTACCTAGATTTCCTTATCTTTCTATGCTCATTACTCAGCCACTATACATTTTCTACCAAAATTGTTTGGCACATGTCATTATTTGTTATCTTGAACATTCAGTGTAAGTTTCGTTGGATTCTGTGAGAATTTATTTTCTATATTTACATTTACCTTTGACCAAGTTTATCATGAGTCGATTTTCAATAGCCTTGTGGTCTATCTGATTTCACATTATGTTCAGTTCTACTTTCGACTGAGTTCTAAAGGATCTTTTTCCTATCAATATTATTTAATGACGTATGTATGTGTTACCTTCTACAAAGTACTTTTAGAGTTGTAGACCTTTTTTAACCGACTTTATTCGAACTTCCCGCAAAATGCATTATTCGGAACAATTAAATAAAGTATAAATCTAACATTGAATTAACTTGGGGAACTATATTACATTTACCATAGGGAAATTTTGTAATGAACGATACCATTATTGTTAATAATAATGTAGCTAATAATACTTTAACTCCTTTTTGTCAATACAGGTCCTAATCTTGCAAATAAACTAAATAATAATGGCGTAGATTTTTCTAGACTTCTTCCTAAACTGACACCTTCATCACCGTTGTTCAACCCTGCTAACCCCGATGAAATAATCAATGTAACAAAGAACCTTAAGGGTAGTAAAGCACAAGGTTAGGACAGAATAAGTATCGTTCCTTAAAACATATTATATATGTAATTGCTTCTCTTTTAACCCATATCTTTAATCTTTCCTTATCATCTGGAGAGCGTTAAAGCATTGACAATTTGTTTATATACACGCACAACAGAGTTTGATCTTTTCGTTTACATTCATGAATAACCTGCTTTCTGATTAATTTAAGTATTTCTTTGTATTAAATAACACTATCCATTTTTACCCTACTCGGTATTCTTTAAACTTTATTTTGATAAATCCTAAATTATTGATCCTGCATAAATCAATTAGACATCATGGTCCACATTTATGGAATGCGCTCCCAGACTCAATAAAATCTTGTAAAACCCTAAATTAATTCAAATTCAATACGAAGAAAACATTTCTGTCAGAGTACATTGTTTGATCTTTTCCCAGTGCTGAATTAATATTCAATATTATTTCCAGATTCTATAAACATCCATCACTATAATTATTTTATAACTCCAGTATACCTATATAAGTTGTCTGTGTCATACATATTTACATCAACATATTTTCTTTTTCATTTTCATCACCATCACCAGTTTTAATTTTAATTTTTTATCACCCACGAACACGAGGTGAAAAGGAGCAAGTTTCACAAATTAGTGTCTACTTGTATTCATCCCTTGTATTCATCACACCTAGGGTTGGATCCAAGTTTTTAAAAGAGGAGAGGGGCACATGCCTCAAAATTTGTGACAAGCAAACAAAACTATCTTCAGCTGCCCCTTAATTCACAATTGCAACAATAATAATGAAGAAGAAGATGATGATGATGATGATAATAATAATAAAAACAATAACAATAACAACTAAACATAATGATAATCAACATTAAAATGAAACTAAATATAACCAAAGAGTTTAAAAGGAAAAATTAAGCAATACACGGGACACCTAAAGCACTTAAACACTTACCACAATCCAGTTCGTCGTCTCCCGCAGGACAGTCGTAAGAACCATCGCATTGGAATCGCAGTGCTAAACAGATATCCGTGTCTTGACATTTATAGTACTCCGCTGCAGCCGTGCATCCTGGTTAAATGACATTTTGTTTGCAATAATCAATGTCAAAATAATATTATAATACTTTCAGCCTCCCCATATTCTACACATGATTCGAATTTGTGCAAAGTATTATTGGTATAGTTCAAAGGAATGTGATGAAGACTGGGAAGGAGATATAAGACTTCGAGAATAATTTTTAAAAGATGACATGATCTAAAGTCTCAGAGGATATACTGATATTTCCTTTAATGCATCTATACATGAGTCTGTCAGCTGGGGAGTAAAAGAAGAGGTAGTAGGATTTTATACAATGAGGTCGTGTTTGAGGCCAGCCACCTTAGGAGGGCTCTTTAAGATAGTATCATTGGGGGCAATACAATTGTGGTCGTTCAAGTTGGGTGAAATGCGAATTAAAAAGAAGGGCATCTCGTGAGCTCATGGTGAGGGGACGGTTGCCTCTTTCGTCATTTCATTTGGGGGTGGGTGCACGTGCCCTTACGCCCCACCCATCCTCGAATTCTACGATGCTTACCCTCACATCCTATCTCGTCCGAAAAATCATAGCAGTCGATAATATGGTCACATCGTGCTAGAGATGATATCCATTGAAAGCCAGAAGAACACATGAAATCATCGCCTGCCATCATGTCACTAGCTGTACCTGTTTGGTCGATGGAAACATATCAAATAAAGAGAAAAGGGGTCAATTAAAGAAAATCATTACTCTATCACACAGAAATCAGAGAAGCAGATTTGTGTAAGTTTGAATGAAATCGAATACATACAATGAGGTATAGCTATGAGGTGACATTCGTTGAAATCAAAATGATATAATGTCATTTGCTCCACCCCAAAAAATAGATTTCATAATTTCACTGTATATATCTTACCCGTTATTTCAATAATTTGACAATTTTTTAAATTTAGATATTAAAACATTTCAGTATTAACTCTTAATTCTTAATTAAAGCATAAAGGCACATTCGTATTTTTTTAAATATTGTAAATATGACATTACGTGGTCATCTGACTTTTTGTCATGCTTAAACGAGACGGGATTATGACAGTTGTTATTACTGGTGACGTGGTCGTTTGCTTAACCTGATTACTAAGAAAACATGTGCATGTTTGTAAGTGAGCAACCAGGGGACCGACGGATCAATGCCTTACCAAACTAGCGCATCGACTTGGATTAGAACCCAGAATCTCCCGGTTACTAGACCACTGCTCTACTACTAAGCCATCGCGCTTATAAAGGTACAAACATTTTTCCTTATTAGTTGTACTTGTTCTTATTATTTTAATTATACCAAGCAAAGACAATAATACTTTGTAAACGTCTCTGCATACCATACCATTTGCATCACATAGTCTGAACTCCATGGCGAATCCTCGATATTGCTCAATGTCATCACTACAAAAGTGAACAGTCACCTCGCCCGGTGGAAGGACTAGTGACGTCACATTGCCACTTTTCAACTCGATGCTAGTATTGGTTCCGTTCACGGCTTGGTGGGTGATGAAGAGTGTATCCCAAGGATGTTCGATGTCGAAATCATTCACGCGTACGAAGACCTGTCGAGTCGTCAAAGGGGTAAACTGAACGTGATCGCAAAGACTTTCGAGAATCGACTCAAGAACTATTTTAATAATCTATTGGAAAGCTTATAGGAATCATGTAACGATTATGTAATACGTCATTGTCATGTTCACACATTTAGAAGATGATGCACAAAGTATTGAAATTACTTTAGATTGAATTTTGAAAGTTTTTGCGATCGTGTTATAATCAGTGCCTTCTTGTGAAGCTAAAAAATTTCTTACATCCCCACAAAAAAATGTTTACCTACAGTGTATCAACAATGAGTTCAGCCCTACTTTGAGAAATTAATACCATCAAACAGCTAATATAGGATTTCTCGGTCAATTTCGTAAGCTTTTCATTCCTTTTGATACAAAGTTCATTCAAATTCGCGAAATAAAGCTGCCGGCGTGTAAATTTCATTCAAAATAACACTTTTTTCATTTGATTTACTTATTCGGTCAATGGATTTAGCACTTGTTTCATTCAATTTAACAACCGCTTACAAAATGCGCAGTTTGCATTCATTTTCGTCAACAATGGCAAATCTGACGTCCGTACCATTCAATTTCACTTTGGGTCATTCTAAATAACTAAGTTTTCATTCATATTCGCCTATCTTTACAAACCTATGGTATACATGGTATATGCACATGTTTCTCATTTAAATTAAAGAAATGTATTCTTTAGTTTATGTCCACATGACATGAGTTATTGAGATGTACGCGTAGTGAGAAAACAATGTATCTAACTCATTAATGATTGTGTAGCGTGATTGTGCTTTTTAAAAATATTTATAAGGTGTTTTATTTTCTCAATACCAGAGGCAGTACATATAATATAATCGAAATTATGCAATTTACATCATACTCAGAATAATTAAAATACAACTCAGAATAATCAAAATACAATTCAAAAGTATAATTCTTAACATCAATTGCTAAACAAAACAACTCTTTCATACATTTCCTTATTCGCTTAAAACAATAATAATAATAATAATAATAATAATAATAATAATAAAATACTTAGTCATTTCATGTTCATTTTGTGCTTCTTTAAAAATAAAAAATAAACTCTATCTGTTGAATTAAAAAAAAATAAAATAAAAATAAATGCTTGTTCATGAAATATCATGCTTGTTACTGTATGTGATCGTGATCGTGATCGTAATTGAGATGGTGATTACGATTGTGACTGAGATGGCAATTGTGACTGTGATCACGATCGTGATTGTGATTCAGTGTGATGGTGATTCAGATTTTGATGTGATTATGATTGTGATGGAACTGATACTTATAGATTGTTCTTAACATGTTCAATACAGACTAAATATAATTTACACAAATATAAATGGCTTCAAAGAGATTACGAACATCGAATAAATTATCAAAAAAACCCAAACAAAACATAAAAAATAAATAAATGTATACAGTATTGATACCCCCCACCATTATGGTACGCCACTCCAATAAATACAACTGTAGTCTGTAAACACACACTTTGCATGCATTTATATCATTGCATATTCATAAAAAAGACACTCTTGCTTAGTTCCATGCTAATTCTATATTGATGTGGCTAGGTTATATCTAGTCATGATCGTTCAGTTGCTAAATAGTGATGATTTAGTGGGTATACACCCCTAGTGAGGACAAATAACATATGTTTGTTGCTTACCAACCCATACAATTTGAAATGGATTTAGCATGGAACTAAGCTTGCGGGGTTCTATATATGATCATACTGGGTAAGATTTACATGTTTAATTTGTATGCAAAACGTGTGAAATTGTATGCAAAGAAACGAATTTGAATTCACGGAAGACGCTATTACGTAATCGCGAATCGTCTCGCTTTAAATTGAATGAAAATTTTACGAAAAAGAAACACGTTTTAATTTGAATGAAAATAAAATGTTTTTGAATGATCGTTTTATGAATTTAAATGCTAAAAAACGAATTTGAAGGAAAAATAATAGCTGCGGTGACAGAATCGGCGAAATTGAATGAACATAAAATGAATTTGTGTGGCCAACTTACGAAATTGACCGAGAAATCCTATACTAATATTGTTCTCTCTTATTATTTTGAAGGATCCATTGTAGTATATTTCAATATTTTTGGGGCTGTTTATTAACGTTTTATTGCTAGAACTAAACTACAATTAAGTGCATAAAGGGAGCATGCGCATACTATTTGAGGGGAGGGGGATTTCCGAAAATCGAAATTTCAAAATGTCGCCCTCACTGGACAATCCTTGATCTGTCCCTGTATATCAAAATAGAGAATATCATTGAGGACCCCCTCCCCATTTTTGTATAAATATTTTTTTCAGTGTTGAAAAAGTATGTATACCTCCGGTTCGCAAAATTTGAAATTTGAGAATCAGTCCCTTTCTTTCCGCTTAATTTGGTCCAACATCGTATCAAGATTGTCTCGCGACGCTCTTGCAAATGTGTAGGTGATATTTCATCATATGGGCCCGGGAAATATGCCACTGGAACAGGTTTTTATAAATTGCATACCAGTTCTATGAAATTTCGAAGAACTAAAATTGACTTACTAATTCACCATCAGGGATCTCAATGAGCCATTCTTTGTTTGTGTTGTAGGGGTAGCTGTCAGGGTAGTCAGGTGACGTCAGGGTGGTTACGTAATGTCCATTTTCAAAGGTCAAGCATGCTTGCTGACCCCTCACCCCTATGACGAAATGGTAATATTAAAACGCATCGCAAAGACTTTCAAGTAATCACCTGTAGGCTGATTGATCTATACCACAATGGATTACGTAAAGGAATCATGTTTGGATTAAGTAATGTGTCATTTACAGTTCGCACAGTTCAAAGGATGATCTACAAGCTTGGCTTTTGAAATCGCCAAAGATTGATTTATCAAAAGTCTTTGTAATCTTGATATCAATAATAATAGTAATCTAGAAATCAAATTAGAAATTGTTGATGCGCCAAGGCGTTTGAAGGTTGTTTGTGTTCACGAGTCGTGCGTCCTAAAAAAACTATACACTTTTGAAATGGCTGCCGAATAAAAAAATATATGATTCTGGGGAAAAAGTTTTATATGTATGGAAAGCTCATAAACTCAACTTATTCTTCAGGTAAATGGGTAACCTGAAGAATAAGACCCCCTTTACAGGGCCGCGGCCTACTCGGCCCCGCAATTTTGTGCGTTTACAGTGGCAGGCTCGGCCGCGCATTTGGCCCTGCGTGCGTTTACAGTGAGAATAGCCCGGTCCGAGCCGCGGCCTGGCCGCGGCCGAGACTACCTCCAGAGGGCCAAATGCGCGGCCACTTTTGGCCTCGCATTTGGCCTTTTGCGCGTTTACAGTGCTAGGCCTGGCCGCGGCTCGGCCCGGCCCGGCCCGGCCTTTTTGCTCACTGTAAAGGGAGTCTACGTAGCCAACATTTGTGACATTCCTTTTTGCAACAAACCATAGGGTTACTTATCGGCTACTTATTCTTCAGGTAAATGGGTAACCTGAAGAATAAGTAGCCAACATCTGTGACATTCCTTTAAGTTCAACAAACCGTATTTGAATAATGTTCAACTAATCTTACAATAACTGAAATGTGGGGTGAAGGTTTTTATTCAAAGTCACAGATGTAAAAAATAACAGTTTGTAACATGAAAATTACAACATGTACCATCACCCGATCCTGACTCCCATGAACACACCACTGAGTCTACCAGGGAAAGTTACAATGCTACAATAAAAAATGCAATTCCTGTTCACTCATGCATAAAAGTTTGGTTTAATAAACCATGATATTCACTCAGCAAAATCATGAATGTATCATATCACCCTCAGTTTTGTAAGCGCCAAAGGATTTACCTCTCACAAATTGGAAGGATAATTCCTGCGCAACCTAATTTTCATACCCTTTACAAAAATGAGCAGTGCTCATCCAAGCATGAATTATTTTCAGACTTTTTGGTGTCATATGAAAGTTGAGTTTATGAGCTTTCCATCCATATAAACTCCCCCAGAATCATATATTTTTTATTTGGCAGACATTTCAAAGGTGTATAGTTTTTTTGGGGGACGCACAGTATAGGTGGGATTGCCGTGGGAAATATTCAAAAACAAACATCAATTACAAGGAACAATATCTCCATTGTAGCCATATCATCAGTAACAGTAAGAATGAAAGCCCAAGTACTCTCTACTCATGGGCGTGTGCAGGATTTTTGTGATGAGGAGGTGGGGGGCTAAATATAAGAGGTCCGAGTAGAGCAAAGAAAGCAGAACGAGTGCAGCATCTATAACGGCGTAGGGAAGCTACCGAGTTTTCAGCGTTTTAAAGACCCGAAAACGCCTCTCCTCGCATAATTTTACTTCCGCTTTCAGACAAGTTTTGCTTCAAAATTAGGTGATATACAATATAAAACTCACAGTATATAAACTCACTATAACGCCCCTCTCGGAGGGGGGGGGGTCGATAGAGGGCTTCAAATATTTTCGCTATGCATGGACTATTAGGTATTTAGGTTTTCAAAAGTAGGATGTTTGGACTCTTTTCTTCAACGACACGGCCTATTATGTCTGGGTGGACAATGTGCGACTCACAATTTTTCTTTTCTTTTTCAAAGCGTTGGACTCTAATGCCTAGGTCACATCTGCCGCGGCGGCCGTGGGGTCTAAAATATCTACGGCCAATAGCAAGTATAGGGCAGTATTCCCACGGTCACAATATGTTAGGGCAGCCGCACGGCGTATTTTGAATTTGTGGAGACAGAAAACCTGCGGGTGCCGTACGGCCTTTGAAGTGATGGCGCACGGTCACCTTAGGGCGTCCATGCGGCGGCCGAAGGTTTTTTGACAAATACCGAAGCAGACGCAAGGTAGCCGCCATGCCACCTTACGCCCGACGTATGGTCGCCGTGGAACCGCTCTACGGCATGGCTATGGTGTGTCAAATTGTCTAATTGCTACGGCGAACCTAGAAATGAAAAAAAGTTATAACTCCGCGTTATAATCCCACGGCGACCCGTATGGCCTGTAAAAATAGGGAAACGCCCTGAGGCAGATTCTCTGCGGCCGCCGCAGGTATCTCTCGATTTCGGGGACTTATGCCTAGGTCACATTTGCTCTACGGCTAGGATACGGCGGCTGTACGCCCCCAAAAGCGAGGGATACTTGCGGCGGCCTTTACAGGCCGTACGGGTCGCCGTGGGATTATAACGCGGAGTTATAACTGTTTTCATTTCTAAGTTCACCGTAGCCATGCCGTAGAGCGGTTCCACGGCGACCATACGTCAGGCGTACGGTGGCCTTGCGTTTGCCGTGCGGCTGCTCTAGGGTCTTTTTAATTATTATTGACTCTTGCGGACCCCAAACAAATTGCGGTGGCCGCAGGAATTCAATGAGCGTCCTAGGTCAGCCTTAAGGCGGCCCTACGGCGCCCGTATACGGTAGCCTTGCGGGCGCCTTGGTATTTGTCAAAAACCTACGGCCGCCGCAGGGACGCCCTAGGGCGGCCGTGCGTCATCACTTCAAGGCCGTACGGCAGCCGCAGGTTTTCTCTCTCCACAAATTCAAAATACGCCGTGCGGCTACCCTAACATATGTGACCGCTACCGTATGTGACCGTGGGAATGCTGCGGCGGCCCTAGAATTGCTATTGGCCGTAGATATTTTAGACCGCAAGGCCGCCGCGGCAAATGTGACCTAGGCATTACGGCCGCCTTATCCTAGCCGTAGAGCAAATGTGACCTAGGCATGAGGAGCATTTATCTTTCTATTTTGGGGGGAGGGGGTGGAGGGGGAGCTTATAAACATTACGTGTTGTTATAGGAAGGACAAGCCATAACGTTTGTCCTACCCAGCAACAATTAATGTATGCAATTCGCATTCTGACTAATGGAACATAATTGTTCGGAACAGGTGAATGAAATAATTTGTAACGAGGCAATTGACAAAGATTTGTGCGTTAAATTTGATTACATTACGAAAATGGTCTGTTGGCATGATTAGATTGGGTCAAAGGGGTGCAAAGTTTGGGGTGGATCCTAGCTTACGTCTATCGGAGGAGCTTCGGAGGAGGCAGTGTGGAAAGGTAGCTGACATCAGTCGTCAGCTAGCCTGCGGCCGCTAGCATTGGTAGCTATGTCCCATTTTTAAATACATTCTCATGCCATGTAGTGTTAGAGCTATTCTACCTTTTACAATTTTAGTTTCCTTGTCTTATTTTCTCTCTACAGTCCCATCCCACCCTTCTTCGGTCTGTGCACTACTTTTCAATATGCAAACAATGATAGCTTGGCATTTACTTGTCATATAAAACGACCCTACAACTTGCATGATTGAATATAAAAGGTTTTTCACATTCAAGTATATTTAAAGCATTCCACCATATTTAAGTAAAATAAAAAGACGTTCTAATAGGGGCTTAATTACACCGAGCTGGTCTGCATTCCCGAGAAGAATCACCAAGTGATCAATAAAGACACGCGAGCTTGGGCAAAGAGCTCCATTCAGTTATTATATAAGACAGGTTAACTATTGATCTCAGGTATATTGGATGCACTGTTTCAAGTACAATCCAGACTTCCGAGCCACGAATTGACTACAGCTTCTTGTCCTAAAATCGTTGATGTCTAAGGAGCATTTCAGTTCAGTTTAGTTTCTTTTATTTCACATGAACAAAAAAAACAAACAATACATTAACAAAACATAGCATATTTACAAAATTTATATTCGTGAGCAATAAAGACATCTACACAGCATAAGTTGTATTGCATTTACACTAAATAATTTCGGAGTTACATGTGAAAAAGGAACTTAATAAAAAGCATATAGCTTGTAGAATTTAAGTTCCTCAGAAAATTTTTGACACAGTGTCATTCATAATAAGGTAGAAGTATAATAATAAAAAAGCAAAGTATACAGACAAAACATTAAAATGATATGGATGATGGATGTAAGGAAAAAGATAAATAGGAAGGGGAAGGTAAAGAATGGGGTCAGAAGAAGATTGAGAAGAGAGAAAAGGAAGTTTTAGAATAGAATGTTCAAGGTCGGGAGTCACAGTCGGGAAAAAAAATTGTATAGTTGTGCAATATTACACGTACGAATTCAATAATAACAATTTAATATGTTTTTTGAAGCTGCCACAGTTGTTAAGTCGTTTGAGATTTAGATCAATGTTGCTCCAGTAGTTTGGCCCTGTGCATTCATCTTTCTTTCTTTCTTTTTGGAAGGGGGTCCGAGCACGAGGGGGTGCAGACCCCATGGCCCCTCCCCCGGACACACTTGTGGTACTACTACTATCATTCACACCTACTATTTTATTTCATTTACATGATGCACCTTTCAAAGTCATGGAAAGAAAGTGGCAGAAAATAGGAAATTTGGAACAGAAAAATTTATGACAAAAATATGTCTAGACTGAATTGGTATCGTTCAGTTTTTCAACTTAATAAACTGACTTTTTTCCGATATCAAAATCATTTCAGTTGAATTCATTAGAATATGATGATCATATTTTGTGAGGAATAGAGTTTGGCTAACGAAATAAGGCTTCTTGACACAGGTAAAATCTCGATACATCAAGAAATACATAAATAATTGCGAACGGAGAAAATTTAAGAGTAAACATTACCCAAAGGATGGTATATTTTGCAACAAAAAGCAAAGATAACCAACACTATTAAAAAAGTCTACCTTTCTCATACACCTTTTGCATCTGGATAACATCCCTTAATGCATGGATTTGTAGGGATTAAAATCCGTTTTTTTTTTCTTTTTCATTTTGATCTTTGCAATTTATAAACGTATACATTGGCTGCAATGTTTTGCTTATGGATTCTATATATAAACTAAACAGAAACAGTTTTACATAATAAGTACCATTATTTGTCACTATTGAATTGGTATTACATCTTGGCACATAAGATTGCGTAGTGTTCACAGCGTGGCAACTTTTATGTGGCGTGTGATGGGTTTGTGTTTGGGTATGTGTTTTCTTTTTGTATGTACATGTATGCTGTTGTAGGTGTGTCGTTCGGTTTGTGTAGTTGTCGCAACCTCTCCAGTGTAAATGAAATGAAGTTTATGGAAAATAACCAGTAAGAGTATTTATGTTTGCCTCGCCGTCGCTTGTTAAAATTAAGAACAGTCGACAAGTTAATTTATTGTTTTTTTTAATAATTTAAATGGAATGTAAAAGTGCATCTATTGTTTGTAATTTTGTTTCGATAAATGTAAAAGGAATTAGAGAGAAATAATTTTTAAAAAGGCAGACAATTTTGGATTGGTGTAGAGATAAGCGAACAGATATGATAGTTTTACAGGAGACATACGGTACAACTACAAGGGATATTGAAGGTAGATGGAAGCAACAGTGGAGTGGAAGTGTATATTTTAGTCACAGAACACGTCATAGTAAAGGGGTCATTATATTAATTGATTCAAAATTGGATGCTCAAATTGTATAGGTAGTTGCGGATGAGCATGGTAGGTTTATAATTATGGAGTGTATTATACAGGGATTACGGCTAATAATTGCGAACGTGCATTTTCCTGTTCGTGGGAAGGAATTGGAACAAATTAGCTTTTTTAATGATTTTAATAAGACTTTAAAAAGAAATAAATGGAAGGAATAATCCAATAATAATTGGTGGAGATTTTAATATGATTCGAGATAAAGACTTAGACTATATAGGAAGCTGTAAACAAAATATTCACTCTAGATTTAGTTCTGGTTTTGATAGATTTGTATAGAGGATCATGTATTCATAGATATATGGAGGAAAAGGAATGGCATAAACAAAATAATTAACTTATAGACAGGTAAATCCCTATATGCAAAGTAGATTGAATTATTGGTTTATATCTGACAAGTAAGATGAGATTGTTTTAAAATGTAATATAATACCCTCTGTAGCTCCGGACCATTTAGCAGTTCCGTTGCGCTTTTATAATTTGCCATCTGATCAAAAATGCAAAGGCTCTTACTGGAAACTTAATAATAGTTTATGCAACGATGAAGATTATTTTAAAAATATAAAAGAAGAAATGTTGAGATTTAAAGCAGAATTTAAAAAAGAAATAATAGATAAAGATTTTTATGGGATTTTTTGAAAACGAATTCACTCGGAAATATTCTAAAGAAAAGGCAAGGCAACGGAAAGAAAGAATTATTAATTTACAAAAAGATATATTATCCTTAGAAAAAGAGTTATTAGATATGGTAGATAAAGAAAAAAAATGATTTGTTGGAGTGTAAACGGGACGATTTAAAAGCGAGTTATGATTATGTAAATGAAGGGGTTAAAACTCGATCTAGAGCATCATTTTAATTATGAAAATGGGGAAAGGGACACTAGATAATTTACACAGTTGATGCAGTCTAATAAAAGAAAGACAGTAATACGGAAAATGTTGATAGGAGAAAACGTAAGTTTTGATCAAAACAAAATAATAAAAGAGATACATAGGTTTTATAGTAAATTATATGAACAACCTGGATGTGGCGAAAATATATTAAATAATAGTGTCTTCTATAAGGATCTGCCTAAAGTAGAGCCAGCTTCACGGGAATTATGTGAGGGGAAAATTACAGAGGAAGAGTGTTGGGAAGCTTTGAAACAAATGAAACTTAACAAAACACCGGAGAACGACGGGCTAAGCGTGGAATTTTACTTATTTTTTTGGCCGATATTAGGAGACGTATTGGTGGAAGCATTAAATGAGACTCTTTGTTAAGGGGAACTTTCGTCTTCTCAAAAACAGGCGGTTATTATTTTTTTTTGTATAGATGGGACAGAACCTTTGTTAAATAAAAATTATAGACCTACATAATTATTAAATGTCGATCATAAAATTTTAGCTAAGGTACTATCTATAAGAATGAAATAAGTCTTACATGAAATTATTTATATAGGTGGGGTATATTAAAGGAAGAAATATAGGCAAGGCAAAAAGGTTAATAGATGATATGATTTTCTATACAACACACCAGGGGTGGCAATCCCGGGGGACGGGGGGACACATCCCTCCCCCCTCAATTTTTGTAGGGGGGATCGTCCCCCCCCCTGAAAATTTGAAAAAGTGCACACAAAAAAAAGGAATAGCAAATACTGACTAAAGGCTGCAATACATTTTTAGGCTCCGGAGGGCCCAAGAGTGCAGTGTTTAG
Organism: Mesocentrotus franciscanus; assembly: GCA_037976565.1. Lineage (NCBI taxonomy): Eukaryota > Metazoa > Echinodermata > Echinoidea > Camarodonta > Strongylocentrotidae > Mesocentrotus > Mesocentrotus franciscanus. The sequence goes on from CP137685.1 coordinate 4,617,101, forward strand.
ACATCTAAAAATGCAAAAATCTTCTCACTCGGGAGCTATGCTCCCTCGCTTAATTTCCTTCAAAATGTCTAAGTAAATGTTGTAAAGAAGTGAAGTTTGAAAAAGTATATTGCTTGTTTTTAAACTATAGTTTTGCTAAGGAATGTAATTTTTTAATACAACAAAAATTCAAAAACCTGTGAGGGGGTAGTCACTTCCGTCACCTTCACCCCTCTCGTTCACTATGATCCCTCGCACTTGCGTACTGATAGGGAAGGGGCTTGAGGGCAGTTTCCCAAAAAAAAAAAAAATAAATAAATAAATAAAATACTCAAACGTGGTTTATTTCTAATTCGATACCAGTGATCTACAAATGTTGCTGAAATGGCATGGTTTTTCCCTGAGCCTCTGCCCCCTGGACCCCACCAAGGGCCCTAAGGCGGGCCCCTTGATGCTCATCTGATCGTCATTTAATGCCTAAAACCCCTGAGCTTCTGGGGGCTCCGCACCCTGGACCCCAATCCAATTAGTGACCTGCATGCCAGTGTCACAAATAAGGTATCAAAATATGCTAATCTGACCGTTATCAAATGCCTAACACCCCTGAGCTTCCGGGGGCTCCTGAATGCTCATCTGACCTTAATTAAATGCCTAAAACCCCTGAGCTTCATGGGGCTCCGCCTCTGGACCCTGGTCAATTTTAAATACTTTAGCCCCCCACTTTGAAAAACGTTGCGCGGGGCCTGCATGTAAGTAAGAATGGTGGTGATGCGGATTTTTTTTCTGCTCACCCACCCCCCTCCCCTCCCCCCTCCCCCAAAAAAAAAAATAATAATAAAAATGCGTCCCTCGCATTTCGTCACCCCCGGTCATGAAAAGAAATCGCCGCCCCTGCAACACACAATAATATTTTCTGGATTTGTAATGGCAATAGACTTTGAAAAGGCTTTTGATTCTGTGTCTCATATTTTTTGGCAAAAAGTATTGCGTTCTTTTGGTTTTGGACCATCATTATGTAGATGGATCCAAACACTACATAATGGCGCTTTGAGTTGCGTTTGTAATGGGGGATATCTACCAGGTACTTTAGTATTGAGAAGGGTGTAAGACAGGGAGATCCTCTATCTCCATACTTATTTATACTTTGTATAGACATCCTTGCTTATTCAATTCGTAAGGACTCTGCTATTCATGGAATTAGTTTGGGTGATATATAGGTAAAACAGGTACGTTATGCAGATGATATGACCCTTTTTGTTAGAGATACCACATCAATTAATAGAATAGAAAAGCTGTTTGAATGTTTTGCACAAATTTCCAGTTTGAAATAAATAGAGATAAAACGTTTACATTGTTGTTATGTCCCCTCTCTAAAGAAAATATTGTAACTCCTTTCGGTAAATCAGTGGATGTCATTAAAATATTTGGGTATAACCTTCTCATTAGATGTTGGGGTACGGGAAAGGATTAATCATAAAGGAATTCTAAGTAAAATAAAAAAGGCTGTTAATATGGTGGGAACAGAGGGATTTAACTTTAATGGGTAAAATACAATTAATTAAAACGTTTGTACTGTCGAAATTAAATTATTTGTCATCACTTACCCCAGTACCAATGGGTTTTGGGGGAAATTGAGAAGTTAATGTCTGATTTTTATGGAATGGGAAAGATAAAATTAAAAGGAATTTGATGTTTTTTAAATTATGATAAGGGAGGACTTAAAATGATAGACTTCCATTTATTTGTTTATACACAAAGAATTATGTGGATAAAAGACTCATACTAGGAGATTCGAAGATGGGATGGAAACGATTTTTTTAAATATAAGACTCGTGAGGTGGGAGGTCTACTGATATTTTTTAGCATTGTTTCATTGAGCATGAGTAAAGCCAAGCCGTTATAGGAATATGCTGGAAGTTTGGGTCACTTTGAAAGAAGTTTTGCTTTAAAAGGATTTTCAAAACGATTGAAGTCGAATATTGATCATAGAATACAACATTTAGGTTTTCTGCGAACAACAGAAAACCCAAATTATGTATTCTTTTATCAATATTTGTCTTCAAACACATTTATTGGGGTGAAATCTTTGCAGGAGTGTGTCTTTAATGACATCCTCTTTCACATTATGATACAATTTAAGTGAAATTTTGCCATCAAATTGTTGGCGAATTTGGGGCTCCCAACACTTTAGAGGGGCTTAAGACGTACTTTGAAATAAAATAAAAATAAGAAAATCTGCAAAGCAAATTTAGACATGTACTTACCACTTCGCAACATTATCCCGATGAATACAAGAAATAAACTCATTTTACCTCTCATTGGTTCTGTTTCTTGCAGTCAACAAATCAGAGTGAAATCGTTGAGCTAACTCCCCAACATTGGCACAGGCAGTGAAAAGTCACCGTACCTGCGAGAGTTAAACATTTAAAGGCGTCGGCATCCAATCAAAAACACTTATTCTTGTGACGCACACTGTCTTGTTCACGGTCATCATTTTTTTCTCCTTCTAGTTTCTTTCCAATCTTGTAACGCACGGTATTTCCACTAATTGGGTTTCGTTGTTGTTTTTGTTTTCTTTGTCAGTTTGTTTTTATGTGGGTTCAATATTGATTTTTGTAATGCTTTTTGGAGTTGATGCTCATTATTTATAAGATGTTAACCTTTCAAGCATTAAATGGGTTTTACTCTAACCCGCTCGCTTTCAACCAGAATACTCTTTATTATCAAAGGTGATTATGATGAAAAAATCACTATGTAAGGCGCTTAGAAACGTAGTATTCAAGCGCTATACAAATGTGACTTATGATTAATATTCTGGGGTTTAATTTTTCATTATTCACGTCGTTTTATTGAAAGAAAATCTCTTGTAAGAGCATTACAAAGACTGATACATGTACAAACAAAGATTATGTGGTTGCATTGTTCAATATAAATTTCTTTTTTATCCAACACATGCACCAAAATTGGACCTAAGAAAAAAAAATTGAGATTAGAAATGAAGAAAAATTGTTTAACATATTGCACTTCAAATTAATTAATTAATAATAAAGTTAGACAAATTTCCAATTATAGAGTAAAGAGAGAAAATGAGAAATGAAAAGGAACAAACTGGGGAAGACTACAAAGAGAAGAGAGAGGAAGGGAAGGGATCTGCTGAGAAAATGTAAAACCTTAGAGTGTCATTTCATTTGCTCAATTTAAATTATAGCACAGGCATGTTATATTTAGCGTTGAATGATTGGGTACATTGTGTTTGTTCTTTTGCTTGTTTGATTGTATAACTTTCTTTTGGTCTCGTTAAACTATCCATTGTGTGCTTATACTGTCTTTCGTTTGACACATTGTGTTTGTTCTTTTGCTTGTTTGATTGTATAATTATCTTTTAGTCTCGTTAAACTATCCATTGTGTGCTTATACTGTCTTTCGTTTGACACATTGTGTTTGTTCTTTTGCTTGTTTGATTGTATAATTATCTTTTAGTCTCGTTAAACTATGCATTGTGTGCTTATACTGTCTTTCTTTTGTGCAATCCACTTTAATCTGCCGTTTTCTTTTCTTTTTAGCCACACTTTTCTTTAAACTCTTCAGGCTGACTTGCAATCTTCTTATCTTTTAGTGTGTTTTAAATTTTGTTTGATTTTATTGTACCAGTGCAAGTTTATCAACTTAAGTGAACTTGTCTAGTTTAATTTATAAATATAATTATATTCCCTTGCTTTATTTGGCTCATTTAAATCCAAGCATGAATTTTATGTAGGTTGTCTTTTCTTTTCAAACTAAAACGTTCTCTGTGTTAACGTACCTAACATATCTAGTAGTAAATAACTGTGTATTATGTATTGTGTATATGTTTTTATCTGTTGTTGTTGTAATTTTACCATGTACTTTGTCACTCGCCTACAGGGCTCCTTTGAAAAGCAGGCCTTGTGGCTCTGAAGGGACTACCCTGTATTTTAAAGAAGACTGAATAAATAAATGATAAATACTTATTATGATATGCGCTACACAAGAACATAATAATATTATGACTATAATCCACCTATAAACCTTTTCGCCTAGTAGTCATGATATCGGAAAGCAAAGTAAAGAAGGGGAAATACAAGTAAGATGAAGGGAATGAAGAGAAAGTGGAGGCGAATAATCCAAGATGAGTTTTTGTTCTTGGAATTTCGCATCGCAAGAATACTATACCTTGGGCTGAGTAACACGCATATTGTGACTGAACATAATTATTCCTGTCGGTATAAAATACATTCATACACTCTGATTAAAGAAATACTATACAAATCAATCAAACGCTATAATATTGTGGGAGAACATAATCTCGTGGTCGGAACAATTTGTGGATAATGAAAAGATAACGCATGACGATGATGTGTTTTTTTAAAGAAGTAAATCCTCATATAATTAGATGTGCGTGACATTTATGCATTCCTTTACCCACACTGGTGACATGATGAATATTTATATAATGGATGGCTTTGAGTGTGATACAAGAATTTATTGCTCGAGCTATGACAATATTTGACGAGTCGAATATTGATGAGTCGAAGACGAGTCCAATATTGTCATAGCGAGAGCAATATATTCTTGTATCACACGAAAACAAAGCCAAACAATATTATTAGTATTATTATCTATATCAGGCTGACTATATAGCGAAATAACAAAATTTGACATACCTCAGTTATATGGCTTTGTTTTCGTGTGATATCGATATCGATAGTTGAAGTTCCCGGATGACTGAGCAATACGAAAACAATATTGATCAGTCATCCGGGTACTGCGCTAAAGATATCAAATACACTGATTTATTGTTCCACTTAATTGGAAGCCTTATATAGATAATAATTAATATATTTACCGAGGTAAGTCATATTTTGTTATAGCGCTAGTCAGCCTGATATAGATAATAATAATAATAATGTATGGCTTTGTTTTCGTGGACGAGTCCAATATTGTCATAGCTCGAGCAATATATTCTTGTATCACACTCAAAGCCATCCAATATTATATAAGGATCAAAGGATCTCCTGAAATATATATTTCAAAAATTCAAAATATATATTATTAGCTAAACTTTAAATCCTCTTCGTTCCAAGATAATCAGGTCAGTCAGCTCAACACACACTGCATCAGTCGATAATTTTCAAAGAAAAATTCAACAGGAAATTCCTTCAAAATAATGTGAAGATCACTTTTTAATTTTCCCCTCTATAATACTCGTTAAAATGGAAATGATTAGCAACTGAGATCAAAGGGTATGAGAAATTCCGAGTTGACTGACTTTGACACCAGAGAACATGTAATTTAAATGTTGCATGCTATGGATTATACTCTTTCGATATTTTTGTAAAAACGATGTTGTTCTAAAACGTCAGGGAATAAGCCGACATGTAATATTATCTTTGCAATATAAATTATTTGTCTCCTGTATGCATTCAGTGGTGTGGCCACAGGGGTCGGGGGTTGCACATGCCTTAGCTTTCACTCGATCATTCTATTTATGCCTCCTAATACATGTATCTCTCCCTCATACTCTGTGCCTAGTCTCTCTCTCTCTCTATCTCTCTATCTTTCTGCTTCTATTCCTCTCTATGCCCTCTCTTTCTCTCTTTAGACTTGCTTTACCTGTATTCGCATTTCTCTTCACTTCGTTGATTCAGTACGGTTATAGAATTTCCATGCATGTGTTTCAGTTTCACTCAGGGCCGTACTTTTACTCCAAAATAGTCCTCACGAATTCCTTTATCGAAAAGCCGGACAAAGAAAAGAGAAGGTGAAAGTCGATTACAGGATAAATCTTCAGGTACAAATGCGGTAATTTTTGTCAAAATTTGGTAAATTATTATTATATCTATTGGAACCAAGTAGATTAATGTAATAGCCTTCTTTATGGCCTTCCGTACTCGCACATAGCAAAACTCCAGAGAATCCAAAACTCTGCTGCCAGGCTTGTAACACACACACGTTCTTGTGAACACATAACTCCTGTACTCCGTAAATTGCATTGGTTGCCGGTGACGTACCGCATTATGTACAAAATATTGGTTTTAACTTTTAAATGCATTCATGAATTGGCACCAATTTATCTGCAAGAACTAATCCATGAATACAAACCCTCACGTAATCTTCGGTCATCTTCTCAATTAAACCTCATGTCTACTTCTGTATCGACACTTTCTTATGGCCATCGCTCTTTTTCAAAGCTTCTGCTGAACTTTGGAACAAGCTACCTTCAAATGTAAAAACTGTCAAACTATTAACCAATTCAAAACTTCTCTCAAGACACATTTATTCAAAATTGCTTTTAATGATTAACTTACTCTGTTCACATTGATGTGTATTTCATATGTATTGTAATTTGTATGTTTATTTGCACTTTTATGTTTTGTTTAATATGTAATTGTTTATCAGTCTATTCTGTGTGTTATAGCGCTTAGAGACTTCGGTGGTAAGCGCTTTATAAGAGACGTTGTTATTATTATTTATTATTATAGATATCGCGCACGTGGTCGCGTAGTCCCATATACATCTTTCTGTGTACAGTGCTTGTAACTTTACCAAGACTGGGCCAAATTTCTTTTCATTTTGATGATTCCAGAACCTTGCAGTACACACCAATACTTATATGCTAGATGATCAACCTTTTCTGATCGATTCCACAACGTTTCTTTCACAATGCAATCGCATGACCAAAACTGGTCTTTATATATCTTTAATCTGTTCACTTAGACCACGTCTGCTTGTGAATCTCTTCCTACATAAAACGCTCCAATACTTCCCTTTGAAGAAAACTTATAAATATAAAATTATATTTAAAAGTTAATATTCATAAAAGGCAAACTCTATGGCTTAGCAACATTTTGACAGTTTGTTTCCCTAAAGAACCCTTCGAATCATCGATAAAGAGACAGAGAGAGTGAGAGAGTGAGAGAAAGATGGGGGAGGGGGTGGGGAATATATAAGGAGAGGGGCATGTAGATAAAATAGCGTGGAATAATGAATTCAATTGTTCTGCAACCACGTGTATATTCAACCTGTGTCGGGCCGCCTTCTTTCTGGCATGCTATTTTCTCTCAGTTTAACACCCTCATCCTCATCCAAAAATGATCTGGCAATGCCCTTATGTAGTCCTATATTTTTTAACTTTCAAAGGTGAATCCCGATGGAGTCCTTTCATTGCAGGAATTCCCACTAAATGCACAATAATGTTTCCCCCTCCCCCTTCCCCCTCTCTCTCTCTCACTCTCCCTCATCGTCTCGCTCTTGGCAAAAGCCATCATAATTTGCCCATATCTATCCATAGGCTTTCATGTTGTTCCGTACATTTTTTGTTTCTACATAGCCGGGTGTCAAAAGGTCAGGTGGGGGCCACACACACAAACTTTTTTTTGAAAATAATTTCTTCTCTACAATGCATTCAAATGCCTGTCTCACCTACCCCAAATTTAACAAGTCCTTACTGTGGGATCCCCTTGCAAAGTGCCCCTTCCCCCTACTTCTGAGAAAGTGTTGATGCCATCGGCTTTCAGCCTTTTTCATCGGCGCCGCTCTGTGTTCTCTCTCTTCTCTACCCACTACGGCAGAATACAAACTACAGTAATCTGAACTAAATACAAGTAAAAATCATAGGCGGCAGGCGTGTAGACGACAAGCTGGACACAAATTGAATTAAATAAATCATTTTCCTTGTCTTTACTGAGGTACACATTCAAAACAATAATACACAAATCAATGGACAATTGTCATTCAAAAGGCAAATATTATTATTATTATTTGTGCAATCCCAACAGCGATTCCATATGTACTTTGAACAAGAAACCTCAAGGATGTGTATAATCTATTACACCTATAAATTATGTTCATCATGAATCTATTATGCATTTTCAGTGATATTGTAGACAAATATTTTGAAACCAATCTAAACAAAATTTGAAAGAGGATATGAACAATAATGAAAAACACATCAAGATACGTATACAATTAGCTTAATGGATGAAGAAGCAAATATATGCATGCACTATTTAAAGATAAAGACCAGTTCTGGTCATGCGATTGCATTGTGAAAGAAACGTTGTGGAATCGATCAAAAAAGGTTGATCATATAGCACATAAGTATTGGTGTGTACTGCAAGGTTCTGGAATCATCAAAATGATAAGAAATTTGGCCCAGTCTTGGTAAAGTTACAAGCATTGTACACAGAAAGATGTATATGGGATTACGCGACCACGTGCACGATATCTATGTGGTCCCATGTATAATAATTTACCAAATATATCAATTAGTAGGCGGTTTCCCAACTTTCCCGGCAAAATTTGTATCATCACGTTTTATTCAAAACATATTCTTTCACATGATTGGTAATGAGAGCTTCCATTTCATTTTTTGAGAGAGGGGCGTTTCCAAAACTGGTCTTTACCTTTAACATATAATTGAAAAGTTAAGGACATACATTTCTAGTTTTCGATTGTAATTCAATATACATGTACGTACGAGTAATACATTCACCGCCAAATTCAGAATTTCCCTGTGTGCAATTACAAATGTATATTTCAACTTGATGAAGTGTTACATCACTCGGGGAAATTCTGAGTTTGTTGGTCCATTTATTTTGTTATATTGAATAGCGGAACATTCGATACATGTATTTGTATAACACTGACCAGAGACAAATCATGAAGGATTCGGTACAGGGTGGGTGTCGCAAAATTGCAAAATATTTCTGAAAATTGAGTAAACAGATAAAGTGAAAAACAATTTTTTTTTGGTTGGGGGTGCACAAGTTTTTCTTTTGTATAATTAGGGTATATTGGCCTGATTTTTACTCAAATTTAAACCCAACACTGGGTTTAAGCTATTGTCCTAAATTTGGTTTAACAAAAGGAAATTACTCTAAGGTGTCATTTTTCCTTTTGGCAAACATAATCTTATACCACGAGTCAGGTTTAACTGAATCAGAAGAAAACCGACCATTTGGGATTTAAAGAGGGGGCATGGGCTGGTTATGACACCCTTCCTAAATCTGCCTCTGATTTTCACATCTGATTTGTTCAACAACATCATTAAAGTAGAAATTAGACATAATCATTTTCACAATCAAGTCTATGTGACAAAAGACCACTCCAGAATGGTTGGGGCCATGTGTAGACACCGATATTGGTTGAGCCACATCTGAATTTGACTGCAATACATCAATTTAGAGTGTACACGTATCATTGTGTAATAGATACCAAAGAGTCTACGAGCGTAGAATTATTCTCCTATCAATTAAAAGTGAAACGAACATCGGAGGAATCAAGATAATTTCGGTAAGTTAGTAAATAGCTTTGCAGCACTATGAATTTAAAGAGACTTGGTAACATTGTTCAGATGAGAGAAAATGGTGCTAAGGTAGTGACTTCAATGCTAGATGTACAATTAAAGATAATCTGAAAGTTTGAGTGAAAGCGGACCATTATTGATAAAAATTGGGAAAAACTTCTCTGATCGATTCCT